>JAAAYG020053270.1:0-10921 GCA_009936455.2 Tomocerus minor
TCATACAAAAAATAAACATAATATACACTTACATGGACACAGCTGTGACTGCAGGCATACCACTTGCAACGTGGACATTCAAAACCGGTGTCTGTGGGGATTACTTTGCAGCAGCCATAGCATATAAATTTGTCATCGTCCGGTTTAAGACAATCAGGGGCAACGATTAAAGGATCTTCTGCGAAAACTTTATCACCCGCCTTAAAGTTCTTCTTCGACACCAGATAGCGACCAACTTCGGGGGAGTGTTTGATCTCAAAGACATCATTCATCTTTTCGTTCTTCAAAATAATTACTCACTTTCGTAACAGTTAACAACTCCTTCCTATGGGAAACAAATTAATGTCAGTTAGTAGTTTTTATAGTACTTAGGCTGCAATGAAGCATCTCATTCTTCGTTTGTGAATAAAATTCAGACAACTAATCAATGCGAATTTTGATAACTATTCAAATTAATTATGCATTTGGTTCCTACTAATTGTTTATTACTATAATTGCATACATTGGTATACTTAATTACTATGCGTCTAGTTTTAGTAGCGAGTAAAATGATCTTGTTTAGAAAAACTGCTCACATTAACCACAGCGGAAGCGAAGCGACGATACCTTGAAACACTAATCTAACAATATATTCAACATTATTATTAAAAAGTATTGAATCTGTTATTGCAATATAAAGATTAAATATTCTTTTTAAGTAAAAAAGAATGAATAATATTATTAATTTACTTTCTTTATATATTCCAATTTTGAATTAAGCATTGATGTTTCTGAAATCCGCAGAAAATAAAAACGTATTATAAAAACAAGTAAAAATTTTAACACTTTTGACTGGTGTTCGCATCAAAGGTTATTTAATATTGCTATTTTGTCTCGATCAGTAACGACCAACGACTAGTACTTGCAACTAGCTATAAACATGACCGTCATCAGTTCGTTTATAAAACATGACAAAAATTAATAGTATCGAGTGTAAAATATTTACTTATATGCGCCAAGAGTATGGTAGTTAATTAAAAACTAATTGAAGCCCTGAACTCCTACTTTTGAATTTAAAACACTAAGTATCATCAACAGTTGAAATAAAAAAACTCTATATATTTGGATTTTGTTTTGCCTGTTCTCTGATACTAACATTTAAAATCGTTTGTTTGTAATAGCTTACCTTTATTCCAAACCTTGACTATTTCTTCAAGTATTCTTCAACTCTTTTTTTGATAATTTTTATCACTGCGCACAGCATGAGTTAAAATAAATAATACGAAATAGATTATTAGCACTAACAACTGTCCTTGTGTAGTAGCGAAATATCAGACAACTCACAAGGGCAATATTTCTTTGGTTTGTTTGGCTCAGATTGCAAACACCGCGATTATTTGAAATTGCACATTTTAAAATGGAAAGTAGGGATAAACATTATATAGAGCTACCCGATGAAGAATCTGATGTACCGGTTGTAGAAGTTGAAGCAAAAACACCATTTGCTGGTAAGTCCAAAAACAGATTTATGTATAGATATATATGCATAGATATAATTTAATTATGGAGATATAAATATATTCGAACGACACAAATGGAAAAGAGTTAGATGACCTTTCTGAAAGCTCTTATAGTTATCTCAAACTATCTATATATATACGCTTGGGGCTGTTTGGCAATCATCCAATTTTATTTTATTTAAATGTCAAGGTGACGTAGAAAACCAAAATAGAAAAAACGACGATAGTGCCAATTTAGCAGTCAATTCGACGATGGTCAATTCAGATTCCGATTTGTCGACATCCACTCCCGTTGCTGAAAGGAGACAAAGTTCATCCAGCGAAAGCTCTAGTGAAACCGAAGGCTCTAGTGAAGGACGAATGATGACTGAAAACGAAGCTATGGAAATATTTGCACGTCCTAGCTGTCCGGCAAATATGGGTCATTTTCTGGCAGCATTTGGATACATGAAAAATCAAAAGTCAAGTACTGATTCCGATTGTATGTATGGCGAAGAATATGAAGTCGCTTCTGAGTCAGACGAAGACAACCCTATAGAAGACGCAAACTCCAGCTCAGGAGTTGATGAACCGGTAAGCAAGAGTCATTCAGTCACCTGTTTTCTGTTTTATTATGCTTGTGGAATATAATTCTGAAAATTGTTCATAATTTAATTTGATATTTTAGTTCAATATGCCAAGATATGAAGTCGACTACGTGGATGGTGACAGGGACTCGGATAATTTCGCTGATGACGAAATGCAAGTAGGTGATACCGAGTCAGATCCTAATCGGGAAACTACTCGAATAAAGAAATCAGAGTCAGAAATTTCTGAAAAAGTCAAATGGTGTTGCAATAGATGTGGGGCTCGATCACCACGTTATATAAGATTTTGTCTTCCATGCTTCCGGGTAATTTATATTCAGATATTTATGTTACTCTAAAATGCACCATACGTACTGAAATCCTGAATGAATGTGTCTATCAGGATATTTTAGTTCAATCGTTTGTTTATTGCCTTGCATTTATTTACTTATTACTTGCAATTTAATTGTAGCTCCGGAGAAATTGGCTTCCAAAGCGTACCAAACCAAGACTAGTAAAAAGGAAAAAGTTAGCTAAAGGTTCAAATAGAGGGAATGAAGCTAAGAGTGGACCCCTTCCATCAACTTCAAGAGACTCGTCTGCTAATACAGGGAAAATGGATTGCCGCAGTGATAGACCGACACCGCCCGAATCTGACGATTCATCTTCAGAGCGAATGATGGAATCCTTTTCGAAAAATGTCTCTATTCCCGCTGAGGACAACGATGCGGACACAGTAAATGGTCCAATTAACAACACCGGGATTGTGAGCCCACCTTTAAGCAATCCTCAGTCTCACCAAGAGATAGATTCCCAGTGTTCTTCGTCGAACAAGCCGTCTCCAAAGGCAATGGTGCCCCCTGAGTCTCCGATGAGTTCTCCTACGTCACAACCGTCGCTACTTCCGCGTAATAGCCAATATCCTTCTACTTCCAAATTCTTTCAAAGCCCAGCCATAGAGAATAAAGTCAAAATCGAAATGCCCATCCCTGTTTCCAACCACGACGAAAGTCGTAGTAATGTGCCCATGTGCAACATTTGCTACATCAGGGAAAAAGATTCCGCCTTTGTCCACAATAAGATCGCTCATCAGTTTTGCTGTTTTGTATGTGCAAATAAAATCCTGAAAAATAATGGAAGATGTCCCGTTTGTCGGGACAGGGTATTTAAAGTCGTCAAAATCATTTCGGTGTAGCAAATGTGAATCTAAAAACTTTACCTCATCTTATTTAATATTTTAATGATCCCTCCCTTGATCTCCTGTATGACAATATTATCATCCAATTTCTATCTTAGCGTTAATTTAACCCACTACTATGCCATAAGTTAAAAATAGTATGTAGTTACCCATACCTATAATAATATTGGTGCCCTGCACGTGTCTAGTATAGAATAACGTCTCTCGTAAAGTCTGTTTTGCTACCTTAAGGAAACAAAAATTTGATTTAAGCTGAAAAGTAACCGGGATTGCATTTAATAATACTGTAAGATATTAAAAAAGCATGTGTGGTAAAATCCAATTTTAACGATCTTCATGTCTTCCTTGTTTTAAAAGTAAATCAATAAATACTGAGTTAATATAAATTATAAACATTTATCGCAATCTTTCTACTTTCAACTACCACCAATTCATCTGTATCTATACATTAATTAACTAATGATACAAACATATCCAATTGGGTGCAAATGCAGCCTACATAGAATTATGACGTAATTTTACTGGTCAGTAGCATTAATACATGGTGGTTATAATTTTATAAGCTTATAATTTCATAAAAATGTCGTTTTACATTTTAGCACAAACACATTTCACACGCAAGTGACCTCAAAAAATGGAGAACCATTTTTAGCTAAAATGTTTAGAACTGTCAGATTGTATGATACAAACGTAGCCATAAATAAACATCATTCGCCGTTTAATGCACGAAAGATTGGTTCTCTGTCAAAATTAAAATAAATACACATAAACACACATAATTTATCATAGGAAGAAGTTCTTTTTTTTTTTAAATTACAATTGAATTTGCAATTGCGCTTGAGAAAATAACATCGTTTAGTGCTGTTGGTGATGATTTTTTTCTGCAGATTCTATTTTTTTAAAAAATAAACGACACTTTGGATTCCTGGCCTTTGACGCGCGCCGCGGCCGCGGAATTAAATAGGGAACGGTTTTGATTGGCATTGGAAATTTCGGTTTTTGGAGATGTCTTCACAAAGTTGTTGCAAACATGGCATTATTGAGTTTTTGCACCTAAAAGTATTGAAGAAAAATTATAGCAAGCATTTAGACTAATTATTCTCCTTTAGGCGAAATACTTAGAATGAAATCTTGAATTTAGGAAAAATACTTTAAATTTAGACTTTTTCTCTTATGGATTTTTTGCATAGCCAGACGAAGTATTGGGATAGGCTTCATGTTATAGTCTTTGTGACTTGTCTGTTTGTACTTTCGGGGTGACGTTCAATCCCTTTTAAATTATTAGCTTCATAACCATAAGAGTAAGAAATGAGCCGCAAAAATGTTATTAGGATAACTCCGGAAACATTGAATAGCATTTTTTCTCTGAAGCTTATCGTTGAGTCATCCCTTGAGACGCCTGATTTGAACAAGTATATATTTAGAATACTTGTTTTATGTATGTTCGTCTATTTATATTATTTTAATTATGCGTTTTGGAATTTTTTGGGAATCTTGGCTTGCCTGACGAAGGAATAAACAGGGAAAAAATTGGCATTTGTAAATAGCCCTTTGCTGATTGACATTTTATTTTATTTTCAGGCAACTCCTCCAAGCCAAACTACCCAATGTTCTTAATTTCATACTGAGTTTCTGGATGAAATTGATAGTTGGTGTCAACTCCTCTAATTATGTAAAGACGGGATTTTCTGTCCTTGGATTTGCTTTATATGAAATGATTTGCAACGAGCTTATTAGCAATATCATAACCAACTTCCTCTCTGACATAATACAAAAATTAAATATGGAAAACCAATTTTAGGAAAAAAGATTCACATATATTTTGAAGGTAATAGGCAATCTAAGTTTTAAATAGCCTATATAAAGGGTAGTAATTACAAAACGTAAATGAGTACTTACTTCTCTCACTGCGCAAATAGTTGAATCCTCGTCTTCATTGTCTTGCTCTTAAAAAAGCCCCAATGTCCAATAAAGCTCTGAACCAAAACTAAATGACTTAGTTTTTGATTCATCAAAATGGATCCTTACGCGCGAACGCTTTGTTTGTATTCTTTAAAACTTGATATAATCGATTCAAAATTTTTACAATCTTCTTGAAATATGGCGTCCTCAGCAAATAAATCATTATTAAAGTCCAGACTTTGTGAACCATCTTTAAATATTTTTGGTTTAAAAAATTTTGGACTCTTGAATTGGAGTCGAATTGTTTGCAATTAAAGGCTACGCTGACAGAATTTTCTTTAAATTGGAAACAAGGTTGATAAAAGCCGGGTACCGGACCTCACTCCTGCAGCAGTCAAGACAAGTCCTGAGTTTCCTTATAAAAATCCGATATTATGCTGTTTTGTTATAGGAGCTGTAATTATTAGTGCTTGTCTGCAAACTTGTTTTTTGTTTGAATAGGTTAACTAGTCGGGCCATAAATTTTTAAACGGGACAAGAGGGACTAAAACATATATAAATACATTTTCAGCTGGAAAATCAAGTCTAAAGAGATTCTCCATAATAGAGCACTTGGATTTTGGCAGCTCAATGTGTGGACTGCGACATCTTCAACCAATAGCGTCAACTCCAAAGGAAAATACATATCTTTAGTCTACGTTTACTGTATTTCTATTTTTTAAGTTTCAAATTAATGAAAGTCAAAACCATGGATTACAAAGAAGAACAGCAAAGGGAATTTGAAGCTTTGGAATGCATATACCCTTCTGAATACAATTGTAAATATTTTTTTTCGTAAGGACATTTATAGTAATAATTGTACATACTAATCAATAATAAATTATAACATGATTATCACAAATTAAACTATTTACAATGACTGTATATGTAACTGTGCAGTGCTATCCGATGACCCTATCGCGTTTACAATTTTTGTAAAATCTGAAGACTACGAGGATGAAAAAAATGATGGCCTGTTTGCTAACATAAAATTCTCTAAAAGGAACATGCAATTTCAGTTGTACGCAAGGAAAAGCATGAGTGTAATATTGTAATCAAGTATTTGTATTTATAGGAGCAATTGCCTGACATAGATATTTTGGAGGAAGACGATGAGGAAATATATTTGAATCCTTCAGATATAACTATAGACTTAAAGAAGCTTCTCAGTCAATTAGTAAATTGACAAATTGTAATTCGAATAATATGTCATTTTCAATACGATATGGAAGTTCGTTTATTCTTTGTTTTGACGTTTGTATTATGTTTGAGTTTAGGCTTCGGAACATACGGGAATGGCAATAGTTTTCACAGTAGTCTCAGCAGCAGCAGCAGTGTACTCCCTCCCTCCATGTGGGTGGGAGGGTATATGGAATCTTCACAACCAAAACTTCACAACCGGGGGTAGTAACGCTTCACAACCATATGGTGGAACTTCACACCCAGACCCAGAACCAGAAGATGAAGCTTTAAAACCAGAGAGTTAAGCTTTACAACTGGGTGTAAATGACGTGTAAATGATGTATACTTAGATGGCCTAAATTGGAGTTTGTTTAATTTTTATTAGGTTAGGTTAGGTAAAAATTTGGAGGTAGTGCATAGTGATTTCACTATTTGGGTGTGAAGCTTCGCTCTCTGGTTTAGAAGCGTCACTACGCCCGGTTGTGAAGATTTCGGGATCCGCATCCGGGTGCTAAGGATGGTAATTTAGTAGCGATTTCAATTTTAGTTTAATTTCAGTTTCAAAATCAATTACCCCAACTACTGTTCCAATTTCTGACACACGATCGGTTTAGGTTGTAGTTCCAAATTAAGTTGTTCAAACTAGAGGCAAGAGTTGTAAATCAAAATTGGATTCGATTGTCGACATCTGTTCGATTTGCCAATTAGGAAGTCATAGTATTGGAAATCGGATCCAAATCAAATACATTTCATTGTTTTTTATTTTCACCATTGCAGAATAGTTTTCATGGTTACTAAAATAACTATAATTATTTTCTCGCCCAGAATTCAGGAGTCAACTGGTTAATAGATTTTTATTATAGTTATAACCAATTTCAAGAAATAGGAACAGAATCACAATTGAAACAGAAACTAATTCAAATTACAAGTGTAGTTACGAAGTTTGATTGACTACAGGAACCACAACGAAATTTGATGATCCAAATTTGTAACACTAGTTGTTCGATTATTTAGTATAAACCAAAACTTTTCAATGTAATACCGAATATGATTGTAAAGGCTAATGACCATATCTATCTTAAATAAAACCCTACCTTATCTATCACTAGTTGTTCGATGCAATTTCTTTCAAATTTAAATCTAATTTGGAACTACAATCGAATGCTCCAAATCGTAACTTCAGTTCTACCTTGCCTAAATAAGCTATATATTTTATTACAATTTTGTCTATTAATATTATTATTTTTACAATTAATTTATCTAATATATTAGGTCGGGAATAAGAAGATATCCCACAAGATATGAATTGCTGAACATCGTTAATGGCTGTGAAAGAACCTATTAAATGTACTTAGCATAAGCTTGAAACTTTTTGTTTCCCTTTCTTATGCAAGTCCCAAGAATTTCTGTTGAAGTACCTGTGCTCTTAAAATGGTAAAGAATCTGTTTACAAGTATTAAATGGGCACGGGAGGTCTAAAGATGCACTTTTCTAGGAAAATAGCCAATTCGGAGGAGGAGCAGCTCGAAGTTGCGGGGGAGGCTGTGGAAATATTCGACCTGCGCTGCTGTCAGCTGGTTAAAATAAATTTCTTCGGAGGAATTTCCCCTTTTAGAATGTTTTATTGCTCGATGCATTACAAGCCCATCGTCTACATTAAATCTTCTTATGGGACCTTTGATCATCTTTTAACAATTAATCTAGAGAATTAATATTTAATGTTACAGTTAATATTCAGTGATTCGTGAGAAAAAATTGTAGTAAGGCTGCCCAAAATGTAGCTGTTATCTTGTTTTTTTTATACTGAAGTGGAATTACATAATAAAAAGTGTGGGTTTTATTTCACCTTGTTAAATACATACCGTGATTGATTTATATGATTAATTGTATTTATAGATAACATTTTAGTTAATTCCCACAGTAATTGTGAGATTTGATGGTTTAAGATTAATTTTATTATTTTTAGTCTTGCCGCATGCAGTAAATTGAATTTTAAAAAAATTTGCCTTATTATTTATTACAACTTGTAAATGAGCGTCGCCCTTGCCCTTACAATAATTAACAACTCTGTATGTATGTATGCAAATAAATATA
The DNA here is from genome assembly GCA_009936455.2 of Tomocerus minor. Taxonomy (NCBI): domain Eukaryota; kingdom Metazoa; phylum Arthropoda; class Collembola; order Entomobryomorpha; family Tomoceridae; genus Tomocerus; species Tomocerus minor. The sequence goes on from JAAAYG020053270.1 coordinate 8,481, forward strand.
CTATTTACGGATGTATGTGCGTGGATTGTCTTAGTTTACCCTTCTACCTTATTTCCACACTGTGCGGGGGAGTACTTACTTCGCATTAAATTACACAGATTAACAAAACTGAAGATTTCAAATTGCATTTGTCAATTGGGAATAACTAATTTATTGGTTCATATTCTCGTAAAATAAAATCGAACCTGTGTATTATTATAGGGTTATTGCATGTTTTTAAAGATTGAAACACACTCCTTACAGTTAACAATTATAAAATAATTAATAATTGCTTCTGTTTACTTTTAGTACAAGTAAGCTAGCATAAAAGCAATTATAGCTCTTAGTAATACTGTATTGCTTAAGGCTACCTTGATGGGTCAAAAAATGAGATTTTCTAGATTCACTTGCTAAGGTTTTGTTCATACATAATGTGAGACGCGCTCACATTATCACACCAAATCACACAATACGCAGTGATAAATATGGAAGATAGAGACATCCCGCAATGATACAGGTGGAACAGTGAGCAGCTGAATGTAAACAATGTAGCGTCGTGAATGAATGACTCCCAAATTTTTGCTCTCCTTGGAATGCATGTGTTTGAGTAGGAAAATCTCCTGCCCCTAAGCCACCACTTTGGGGAAACGTGCAGTATCGTGCAATATCTCAAAAAAGATGCCATTTTTCTCTACGCAGCATGAGGCCCCCTTTTTTTAAATTTGGGCTGAAAATAATTTTTAAAAATCCTCAAAACATTTTTGCATGTTAATTCCTACTAAAACTTTTTTTTCAAAAAATCATATCTGTCAAAAATTAAAGTTTTCGAAAAAAGCGTCGTCATGCTGCGCAGAGAAAATGCTGGAGATTCTGAGCATGCCTACCACAATTGTCTAACTTTAACTGGTGACCCGTTATTAGGGGCACAAAACCCATCAAGGTACCCTTAACCGAAATAAAGTAAATTATTTCCTACTAGTGTATGGACAACATTATGTGCACTGTACCCTCGTTATTATTATCCTACTATTCCTATTCTGTCTGCTAAAACTTTACCCTACAAACCAGTCGCCGGAAGAAATCGTAACGATGATTGCGATTTCAACGCTACTTCGATATCATAACTATTGTAGCTTCTAATTCGTCACGACTTAATCGCTCTATCCAAACAATAGCTACAATCGTTACGAAGCAGAAACGAATACTGAGTTAACCTAGCTACAGTGATATCAGCGCTAATTTTACCTCAGTTTCGTTCTTCGAATTCACTGCTACGTAAATACGATGTAAGCTACAGCGATTTTTGGTAGATCGTAGTTACGATTACGCTTATTCTGTCGATTGTAAAAATCTTCTGCTGTTCATTGCGTATCTGTTGTGTTAATTAGTATTCAATCAAGTGTTACAAATTTAGGCGACCAACCACTGGTAAAAAAGGACACCTCATATTGTCACCAATTTAGTGCTATTTTTTAATTGAAAGTGAAATTTGCGTAAGTAAAAATTAGCTTTAGTTTTTTTTGTTAGTGTAAATGTGTCGGAGTGACAGACAGTCTTTTGAATTTCAATAGTCAGTTAATAAGTGACACTAAGTTTCGCCACATTGCCCAAATAATAGTTTGCAGTGCAGTAAGATTAGCTTAACTTATGACATGACATACAAAATATGACATGACCACTAAGTTATGACACATCACAACTAATACACAAATTCCATATTTGTTGGACTACACTTTTCATTCAAGAACTCTTCAAGCATACATCGAAATGATGAGTTAAAAGATGAAAACTAATAAAAAAAAAGTTTTTTGAATAAAGATTTTTGTCATTTAAATTCATTTTAGCTATAATTTAAATATCAATTTAATATCGTAGTAAGTATGTAGCATGAATATCGAGCGCTATACCGTAGAGAAATCGTCCTAATATCGCAGTGAAATAGAAAAGTAGCAGTAGAACCCTCAGTGCGTGATAACAGCGATATCTATGCGATATCGGAGTCGTTTTTCGCAGATCGTCGCGGTCCTATCGACGTCGAATAGTATAAATGTCATTCTATAAACCAAGTATTTTCGCTTCGATATTAATCGCGTTTTTTGGAGCGATTATACAGCTTCTGGTTTGTAGGGTAGTCTATTCTATACATTATGGTTATTTCCACACATTCTTATTTTGTTCTCGCCGACAGTAGCAAGACAGAAAGTCGAAAACAGTCACATAAACTAGAAGTTACATAAACTAACTCAAGAAACTAGCTTTTAAGGCTTGTCGATACACCCCGTAGCCAGCTATGGAATTTAGCCATGAACTACGAGAGTTGTACAAGAATACTAACGAAAGCAATCCGAATGTGAATGAAAGAGAACGTTATTAACTTCTACTTTAGCTTTGCTGTTTATCAACCATAAGTACATAGCAAGTCACGTGACTACCACTGTCGTTGCGGTCTTGCTGTTGTGCTT
>JAAAYG020053292.1:0-10913 GCA_009936455.2 Tomocerus minor
ATTTTATTTTTGAAAATGTTGAAACCTGAAGCCCTCGAAAAATATGAGTAGATTTCAAAATTTTTTATTTCATTGCTATACATTGAGCCGTTTTCCTTGAATATGGGATGGCAATCGTGTAAACCCCTCCTTAAAATGCAGTCATGGTGGTGGGATTCGAATATGATTATCTGAAAGCACTATTTAAGAGTCTTTTTGGAATAATGCTCACACTATCATGTAATCTAATTTTTTCAGTTTATAAGCATTCTTTCACTTTTTACTTCTTCTTACTATTTACTACTACATTCGGTTTAGTGATATAGGTTACTATATAATATAATGGTAAAAGGTATTTTGTACACTGCTTTCGGATTGTTTAATACAGGACATTCATATTTGCACAGTATGAAGTTGAAGTTGAAAAATGTATACGAATATACGTGTATATGATATTCCTAGCGTTCCATCTTCAATTTCTTGCTCCCCACCAGTAAAAGCAAAGTCAGTTGTTTGAAGTAACGAACTAATATGACGATAAGCGTGCTAAAGCAACATTAGTAAAAGTGATTTTGCTGTAGAATAAAAACACCATGTCAATATGAAGCGTGGTAAAAATTCTGTAAATTGAAACTTGAATGGCATTTAGCGTAAAGCAAAAGGAATAATATTATGCATAATTTGACTACTATCGTTAATATTTTACTGCGTCATGCAGCAGCAAAGTTGGTGCTCCTTTGGGGTGTGAGTCATTTATCAGGAAAATGTTTAAAAGGAAATTTAGTGTAAATGCGTCTAATTAGTAATTAGGAAAAATTTGCACAATTTCCAATAATGCTACAACAATAAAATACGCATATGTTTCGGTTGCCAATTCTTTTAAATTAAGTATTCATTGAAATGAATTGACACCATATCCCAAAAAACATGCACATCATCTGGGATTAAAAAAACGTTAATTTTCCTGTTCTGTCTATCCTTGTCATTGGCTTTAATTTTTCAATTGTCATTTTCTTTCCCATCAAAATATATTTTACGACTTTTCCCGACTTTTACGATTAAAAAGATATGGAGAGAAATAAATCATTCGGTATTACCAAATCGTTATTTTCGACTTGTATATAGTATATATAAGTACATATGTATATAGTTTATGCTGAAGGAAATTCTCATCATGACAAATATAAAAAAAATGTGGTTTTGGGTATTTTACCAAATGACGTCAAAGATATGATGAAAATACGTATGTAATGAAAAAACTGGAATTCATCGCCACATCTACCACAATATTCTCATTAAATCTGGCAAATCGAAATCCTTAGAATCAACTTTTTTGCATATAAAGTTGAGATAGCTACCTTGCTATAGTTTCATAGCCTTAAATCGCTTAAAAACATTAAAACGGTAATGAGCGACTATTTCAGAGAGATTTACATAGATATTTAATATATTACAAAAGACAGCAATTTTCTCGAATATTCTGTGAAGTAACATATGGAATTCATTTCGTAAGTTTCCATTTGTAACACAGGCAAATAAAAAAATTAATTTTATCATAACTTTCCGATGTATGTCATATTATTGAATAATGTATGTATATAATGTGTGCAATATTATCGTAACTTTCAGAACAGAATGAACGGTTTTAATCCAATTCTGGGATTCGCATTGATTTTGACTATCTGTGCCTGCGTAGAAATACAAAGTTACACCACGGAAATAACAAGGAGCCACGGGTATCCAATTTATGGACAGAAAACATCAAATGTAAATTCGTTCAATTTGAAAAATAGCCAAAATCGACCTGACTATTCTTCTAACAGTCAATATACTGAGACAAAAGATATGGTTGGAAGCTGGCCAAGCTCAGCATCACAGACTGAAAGAGTTAACTCTCAAAAACAAGTAGATTCAATAGGCTACAGCACTACTTTCGGTCTAGGTACCAAATGTTCATTTGGTTTGAGTCGTTTAACTGGAAAATGTAAAGAGGGACGGACTCTTGCAAATACTTATAATGCTGGAATTATTGGATAATTTGAATAGTTTTGAATTTGATATTACAATTATAAAATACTAATTGCTGATGTGTTGCTCTAAACGTTTCCAAATTGAAAGCTCTTAGTAATGCATATAATTCTTACTGCCGTCTACGTATTTCATCAAACAGTCAATACCTAACTAACGGCAATATTGAGTGCATTCTGCTCCTTGTCCATAATATTTGAAGGCAGAGACGTAAGTGCATAATATTATAGCTCCTTATTTTAAAATTATATTTGAAGCCAGAGACGCCTCAGTCGTTGTCTTCTCGTATGCTTGTCCGCCACTTTTTCGCAATTCCTACCTAATGCTATAATATGCTTCTTATATAGTTAAAGTAAAGTAATTATAATACATATAGGTAGGTACCTAATTTTAATTGATATTTCGAAACAGTCCATAAATTGTTATGCATGCTACGCTAGACATAATAATAATATTCTTGTATATGTATGTACATTTTACCTGTCAATTTCCTGCAACAATGACAATTCTTTAGTCAACTCACAACTCCTGGGCTCGGGAGCCTACACAACGTTATTCAAGCTAGCCGACCAAACTACTGATGTATTTAATCTACAGAAAATTGAAGTATTACTTTATATACAATCATGTACACATCCAATATTAATTATAATACTGAGGCTAGAGGAAATTTCCTACATACTTCCCAAGAAAAAAATAATTGTCGTATTGGATTTTGTACCCAAAGGAAGTCGACGAACTAATGATAATGAAAAAGCTGAATTTAATCTCTACCACAATATTCTTTTTAGTTAGTAATAAATCGAACTCCTTAATATAAACATATACGGCTTGACACCGTTGTCATTTAGGCAGTCGTAATTACGCGAGTGAAGTATCGTTTAAATTCCAGTTTGTAAGTCAGCATTTATAAAACACAAATATTTTAGCATCTATGACGAAAACTTAGTAGGTATAAACTAATTCTCAGCTGAAACTACTACCTCATAAAATAGTAATATTCCTGACAAATTATTATTTTCAGGACACTATGGATAATATTGAAGCATTTATAAGACTTGGACTTATAATATCTATCTGTGCATGTGTACAAATACAGAGTTATACTACAACCAGAGGCACTACAACTAGAGGCAGATCAATTACAAATTACGACAACTTGCTAAATAATCGAAACCGACCTGACTATTCACGTCCTTCTAATCTTCATTACACTGACGCAAGATGGTTATCCAGCAGTGGGACAATAATTCCACTGCACCCTGAAAGAATTAACATTTTCAATTCACAAAAACAAGAATTACCTAAACTCAATGTTATGGAAAACCGTGTAGGTAATACTGGCACCAGATGTGCATTTGGTCTGAGTTATTTTACAGGAAAATGTTTACGTGGAAAGAATTCTAATGAAAATACATCTAATGTGGGATGATTCCTTTGTCAAACTCTTTGAAATTAAATGCTCATAGAATATTTAAAAAAAAACTATGATTCTGGTCGCCTTTTGTTTATTCCAACAGCAATGTAGTTCATTCGGAATTACGTATAAACCATCCGGATATAGTGAAATTCATTGGGGTTTCATTCCTTACATTAGTACCCGTATTGCCCCAGACCAAAATTTTGCTAATTTTTTCATCCCTTACAGATTTCCCTTTTAGGTGTTTCCCCTGTATCCAGTTTGCCATTTAGCCATTACGGTTTCGATGTCAACAAAATGAAGCCATTTAGTAGTCCTTTACACCAGAAATTACCTTATATCCATAACCCTATACCAGAAAAAAGCCCAGAAAAAAGCCACCCGATGGATTTTATACAACAATATAGAGTTACAATTCGATTTATTTTTATTGAAAAACAATATGGGTTATAAATATAACATTTGAAAACTAAAAAAGCACAAAATCAAGTTTGGTTGCAACTTTGCACCAAAAGCATTTTTGACTATTCCGAATCCTGGGAAAATTTTAAGCGATTTTGATAGCAATCATAATTGTTTTATTATATTTTCGTTTTTAATTTTACGTTACCAATTTTTTGTCGCAAACATTCCATTGCCTATAATTTGCTCAAAGGTTCTGTTTTTGTTTAATTTAATTTTCTTTGTAAATTTGATAGTTTAATTATATATTCCCCTCTTAGTTTATTTATATATTCCCCTAATAGTTTAATTATATGCTCCCCTCTTAGTTTAATTATATATTCCCCTAATAGTTTAATTATATGCTCCCCTTTTAGTTTAATTATATATTCCCCTAATACTTTAATTATATGCTCCTCTTTGTTTAATTATATATTCCCCTAATAATTTAAATATATGTTCCCCTCTTTGTTTATTTATATATTCCCCTAATAGTTTAATTATATAATCCCTTAATAGTTTAATTATATCTTCCCATAATAGCATAATTATATTTTCCCCATATAGTTTCATTATATTTCCCCGAATGGTTTAATTATATCTTCCCATAATATTATAATTATATTTTCTCCTAATATTTTCAAAACATTCTTAACTACTTTTTTATTATTCTAACCAAACATCCTTAAATTAATATATTGTTATTATAATCAAACATCCTTAGCTAATTCTATTATTATGCTAACCAAAAGTGCTTAATCCTTAGCCAGTTTTATTACTATTCTAAACTTTTTAAATTTTACTAATTTTATTATTTTAACTTTTAAAATGTCATTATTGTGTAGTTTAAGACAATTTCATTTAAAAAACGTTATAAAAGAAATAAAGTTCCTCCGCTGGCGGGTCTAATTTTATTTTCCTTACTTAGCCAACTTTTATTTTCTATGTAAAAGGGTACGTTTAGGTAATTCATGATGCTACAATGAACCGATGTAGCGGCATGGAGTAGCATCACTATATCGGCGACACTAAACTTTGCAAAAAATCTATAAAAGTGGCCTTTGGGGTTCTGTCTTAGTAAGCCAAAGTTTCTTTTTTACTAAGTAATTGACCTAAAATGTCTGGAAGTTGTTTTTCTAACAAGGCATAGCCACCTAACTCAAGTGTTTCTTCCGAAGCCTGTTTAACACCATAATTCCTGGCTAATTCTGTATTCAAGTTCACAAACAACCATTTCATGAGAATACCATATTCTTCTACCAAATGCTCATTGCTAATCCATTCTGATTTTGTTTCCTTAGTTTGAGAAGAAAGTGTTGTTATGTCTAAGCCTTCATCAATAGTGCAGATACTAGTATCAAGTTCTCCCTTGCTATCTGTTTTCCCAATAAGCCCTTTAGGTTGATGGCAACCAAAGTGAAATTTATATTTATTTGGAGACAACTCATGGTCTTTTGCGCCAAAACAAATTGCGCCACAGTTAGGACAAACAGCAGTGCAGCCTAAATTGTCCATGCAACTTTCCAAAATCGGCAAAATTATATTTTCGTCTAAAGCTACCGTACGATTCTTAAATTCGGAAAGCATTTTGAGTATACACTTCCTAAATTCATCGTGATTTTTCTTAGGTATACCTTTTGATAAAATGAAATTTTCATTTTCATTTAGGTAGTCGCTCACAATACCCAGTACACCATCTACTGTGTCCTCAGTTTCAATGTCCTTGTGCATTTCAGAACATTCTTTTTCAAAAAGTTCCGCTAAAATTTTCTCTATTTTTAAATTTGTCTTTACATGCATCAGTAACCATTTTTTATACCAAAGTGTAATTTCCTTCTTTGAGTCACAAAAATAAGATAGGGCATTGTCGTATTCTCCCTTAAAAACTTCTTCGACAATGTGTACAAAAAATAGAATTCTCATCTTTTCCTGACAAACGTCTATGTCCATTAGCTGCTTCGAAATAATTGCCTGTACACGATTTACGCTGGCACTCTCCATGGCATCTAAAATGTTGTTGGCCAATGACTTTGCCATCGTTTGGACGTTGACGGAAATTTCTGGTTCCAAAAGAAAGTTTATTTTCTAAAGTAAATGCAATTAAAAGAGATTAGAGATCAAATTTTAATTTCTGTTATACGGAAAGCGAAAGGATTTTTCTATAAAGAACAAAAAATGCAATTTGAAAGGATTTCTATCGCGTGTATTAAGAGTTTCAAAAATTTAGCAATGGCATTTATCCTTAAAAAAATTTACGTTGTAAGCTTTAGATGCTTAGTCGTCTATTTTTGGTTCCTTTATGGAAAAATTTACTTAAGAATGGTAAAATGCTTGTTAAAAAAGTATTTGTAATTTTACAATTAGTTCGATGGTAACATTAGACGAGTTGAAATAAAAGTGAAATAAAATATACCTGAATAAGTTCATCTTTCCGGTTAGCAAGTATGTAGTATTTATGGTTTTTCTTGTCCCAATCGGTTTGAATTTGCTTCATACAGACAAATAAAGTTCTGTCAGCAACTATACTTGCATCATTATGAAACTGTTTGGTAATGCTAAGGCTCCACCTTTTTTCGAATGATTTTATAATATTCGGAAATTCGCTTCTAAAATCCAAAGCAATTTTGTGGAGGTCAGGCTCACATCTTTCTTTAGCACCTGAACATGCATATCTTGCATTGGTGTAGAATTCATCTATGAGCCATTGACTCTCTTCTGCATTTAATGGCTGTGATTTCAATAAACCAAATACTCTCCCTTTTTTTGCAGTTTCGCATTCAAATACAGCTGGTTGTAGTAAATTTCTTAAGTTAATCTTAAATCGGAGCTTATCGTCTTTCTTGTAAGAGCTTACGATGGCTTTAGTTATGCTTTCTAATGGATCAGGAAAGGGATATTTTTGCTTAATTACTGTCATAAAGTCAAGCCAAATATCATTGACATTTGGCCATTTTGGAGGTATACTATGCTTTGCAATTGTTTCTTTTAGGATCTTATCTATCTCAGAAGGAGATTGCCGTTTCGTTCTTACGGATCGATAGAAAGAAATCATTTGATCATAAAATTTGTCCTTTGAAGATTGGAAAGGATCGTCAAAATCTTTTTCCACTGTGCGCATTTCGTCTTTCAACGAAATACCTTCTAAGAGTCCTTCGAAAATCTTGTTTGCCTCATTACAATGTTCGCAAGAAATCTCACAATCTTTTGGTAGTAAATCAATTGAAGTTCTAATTTGAATCATAACTTCTTCCTCTGCAACATCTTTCTTCATATACTTTTCGCGGATAGTATCAACGAAACTTTTTTTGTGGTGCAACAAAGCCAAATCAAAAGCTTTTTTAGCTAATCCCTGTTGCCTTGTTACTTCAATATACTCCTGTACTTGCCGGATACTGTTAAACTGAGCAAATTTTTGTTTCTCAACTAAATTCCAATAGCGTTTCAAGGGTTTATGCCAAGAACAAAAGTACTTGTTAACATTTCGGCCTTTGCTTTCTTCAAATATTCGATTCCTGAGGGCCCTAATGTCCTGATGGTATTCTTCGGAAGGTGGTGACTGTAAAGTTGCACCATCCTTAAAAGGTCGTACTTGATGTAGGATGGACTTTGTTTGGATACGGTCTTTGAGTTTATTCAATGTAGCCGTCGTCTTTAATTTCAGAACCAATCCTTTGTTCTGCATTAATTTAATTGCGTCATCCAAGGCTTTACAAAAACTGTCTACCCCATCAGCGGACTTAGCCTTCTGCCCACCTTCTGCCACAAGCTGTACAAGCAAAATATCCGGAGCTATTTCTGCCTCGTCCATTTTGGCCATTATAATAACGACAATTTGTAAAATCTTAACAATTTCATTGTAGACTTCGCCTGATACATTAACCAGCGTTAAATCACTGATAGCCATTGCAAATGCTGATATAGCTTTATCTTTTTCAAGAAAGTCCGGGTTGTTCATTGTCTCTGGAGAGCACAGACCTTCTGTGTCAATTACAAGAATGGCATCTAAATTCAATTTCCTTCTGTACTCTTCCTCCAATGGTAAAAAGCGCATAAATAAACCTTTCGTGCATCTCCCGACACTTGACGCAAACTTACAACCGAATAAAGCGTTTAGTAAAGTTGACTTGCCAGTTGATTGAAGGCCCAGTATGCTGACAACAAAAATTTTTAAATCTGGTTGCTTCATACAAATGGAGTGGCACACAGCTTCAATCCAAATGTTATGAACGCAAAATAAATCCCCATCTAAAATTTCTAAGGGTCTGCCCTCAATGAGTAAGTCGGCATACATTGTTGGCCACTCCGCATATGATTTCATGCTTCCTGGAATTTCATCCGCATTCTTAACTTTGACAATTTCATAAAGTAGGCTCAGCTCTCTGAAAAATTCTTCTAGAGACAACGTCTTTCCAATATCTTCTTTAAGACGTTTAATATATTTCTCTAGCGTAGCCAGTTCAATATCATTTTTATTTTCCTTCAACCGTTTATCATAGTTTTGTTGTGCTTTATATAATTCAGTGGCCTTTGAACAGGATCTTTCGTGTGCCAGGATATTTAACTGTGTTTCCACATGGGCCAATGCAATTCTTCTATTTTTGAGCGGAAGTTGAATAATTGCAACAAATTTCGACATCAGAATACGCAAAGGCTCGTTTTTGTTCCACTCCTGCCACGCCTCACTATTCGAAAGTTGTTTGAATTTGACATTTTGCAGTGTAAAAATGTTTTTGTCGCAACTTGCCATTTTAAGTGGCAAATAATCTGTCATTAGGTAATTAATGAAATCTTCCGATTCCTTTGTTGTTAATTTTGGAATTACACTAACGTGGCCCAAATCCCCAACGTCTGCTCCATGCATGAGTTTTCCCTTTTTAATGGCGGAAACAAAATGTTTCTTTAGCTTATTTATAATTTGGTCGGTATCCATAATGGAATCCGAGGATAAATGAATGCTCTCAGGGTCGTTAATGGTGCCATCAATCTAAACATACAAACTATCTTGTTTGCATATTTTTCGAAGTTCCTTCATTTTGGCCAAATACGTAGATCCTAGATCAGGCAACATCATAAATGTGATAAACTTAGAAGTTATAGGGACGATTGCCTTTAAAACGTCTGAATATTCTAATGCATCCCCATGTAGATTTGCTAGTAGGAGAATTTCATTTTTCTCACTGTGTTGCATTTCCTGCTCGATGGCTTTCCAGACAGTTTCATGACATGTATCTTTAGTAAGCCAGATGAACTCTGTGCTTCCTGCATGACAAATTGCTCTTCCTCGGTTTGCACCTGGTTGGAATCGATTTTGAAAAGCCTGGTCATTCTTCAAGATTCGATTTAAAAATTGACTTTTTCCGTGTTTGCTATCTCCAATTCGTATGGCTGTTATTAATTTAAAAGGACTCTGAAATAAAGTATTTTCCCCATTTTCTTTTCCGTTTCCTTCCCAGCGTATACAGCATTGTTTTAACGCAGGGACTAACATATTTGCCTTATAACCTGTTCTGTTATTGCTGCGCAAGTCGGGCAATACCAGAGGTAGAGGTATGTTGAACATAGATATTATCCTAAACATATCTGCTAAAACGGACAATTCCGTTACTGCTACAAACGAGGCAAATATATCAAGTTTGTTCAAGATTTCCATTACTTGATTAGAATTGGGCCAATAATTCTCGTCCGCTTCGTCGTCGATTGTTAATTCTTTTAGCCTTTGTGGTTTTAGTACATTGCAACCCCACATCTTAATTTTCTGCAGCAGAAACGGATGAAAATTTGAAATTGCTATTCTTTCGCCCTTAGGAAAACTGGATTCCTCCATTATTTCTCTTAATTCGTTGTAATTAAAAGTATCAATGTAAGGTAGAGAATCCCCAAAATATTGTTGCCATTTTAAACCAACATCAACATTTACTTTAGTAGGCAATAGCTGAGGAGTCTCTGATCTCTTTCTTGTTGAGAAAATAATAAACTTTTGTCTGAATGCTGTGAACAATTTAGAAACGTTTTTTCTTTTCTTAGTTTTCATGTCAGGAACTTCCTTATTAGGGTACACAATAGAGTCATCATTTTTGGTATGCTGACTTTGAATATGACTAGAATGTTGCATTTGAATTTTTGCAAGTTCCACGCTCTAACGGATAAAACAATCAAGACAATTACGTTAAAATGTATGTGGAATCCAAAAAATGCTATATTAGATCTAAATGCTTCATATTATTTGGCACGCGTTTTGTGCTGCCGTATTTTATTTTAAACTATGTAGTTAAATAAATTTTTGACAAATATATAATAATATACGCCAAGATCTTTTTGAACCAAACTTGCCTTCCCCTTAACAATCGACATCGAAATAACGAAATAATGTAGGGATTTAAATTGTATTAATATATGTTAATATATATTTTGATATTTGATTAATATTTGTGTTGTTATTTGAATATTGTTTGTTTTGTTATTTGAATATTATTTTTTTTGATATTTGATTAATATTTGTATTGTTATTTGAATATTATTTGTTTTGATATCTGATTAATATTTGAATAAACCCTAGTAAAGATATAATAAAGTAGCGGAAATTCCCATATTGGCGAGATAGGACAAAACTGTACAAAAGGTTTGTATTCCTATAGTGCAGCAAGGTAATAATTGTAGCTTACTATATTATATGAGTTCTGCGGTCCACAGCCTAAACAACTAAAACCCGCGCAGCATTCTAGGAAATGCCGCGTTCAAATGACACACTCATAATGCAGCAATGCATAAACACTGTTGCACTATGAACGCCCAGCGTGTATGGTGTAATTCACGATTACATGCATTTTGTAGGCTCCGTTGACATCCCATTACTCCAGGGCATGAAAAGGGCAGCCTTTTGACTTTTTGCTTGCCTTTTTGCCAATCAAAATTAGCAAAAAGGCGCCTTTTTAACTTTTTGCCCTTTTGCTTTAAATTTTGACAATGCAAACACCCAATAATATAGGCTTTTCCAGTAAATTACGAACCAGTTACATTCCAAATTGAATGAAAAATGTACGGACAT
>JAAAYG020053314.1:0-10907 GCA_009936455.2 Tomocerus minor
CTTAATAATACTATCATTCAATAATATAACTCAAAAGTAGAGCAAATCCTACGGATTTGGTAAATAATTTTGTGGTCAGTCTCGACAAACTGTTGTGTAAGACTTTCTCCAAAATCCCTTCAGCAAGCTAGCAATATAATATGCAGTTAAAAGCAATTCCACAAGGATTTGTTAGGACTTACGAGTGAGGTACGTATATAATCCATCAGCCAGGATCATAGAGACAGGGAAATCTTCTCGTGCATTGATGTCATAGGATTAGCTACGACATTTATATCGGCTTAAAAACAACAGTAAAAAATAGGATGACTCAACAGTTGACGGTGCCCTTTGCTTGTTATTTAACAAAATAATAACGAATGACTCATTAGAATTTTCAAAGAGATTTAGTTGGGATTAGTTTAATAGTCCATCCCACATACTCGAGCACTCATCGACTCATTGGTGGAAATGAACTTTAGTCCTCTACCAAATATACTAAACACATTTATTTTTCAATAAAATATTTTTAAACTTTATTCTGACAATGTAATATCTGCAGCTGATGCTAGTATAAGTTCCTGATTGGATTTTGGAACATTCTGAAATGGTGAAATGGGTTTAAACTGTGATTAAACAGTTGTAAAGAAAGTAGAGAAATGAAAGAAATCAAAATATCTTAATTTGGAACAGAGTAACAGAGACTGCAGCGATAGAGAATTTTAAGTGCATTACTGTTTAGTTGTAGCCTGTGAGTTTTTAGTTTCTGAGTAGGTATTCTTCGAGATTCGAGGAAAGAGACGCAATAGATGAATAATTTGTAGGATGGGCCAAGTCTATAAATGCGTTGACTAGTACGTGAACTAAAACTAGTAACGTAAGTTTCTGACCATATAAGATATGAATGAAACATGAAATAAGGAAGTGCAGGTTGGGAGAGGAGAGTGTATGTGTTGCCCATGAAGGAATGCAATTACATAAACTGAGAATGAGATGAGAGCCCTAGTGGGCTTTTTGTAGTGCTGAATTTAGCATTAAAGAGTTGGATTAAATACAAAAAGGCTAACTGGGAAATTAAACTAAATGACAGTTCCTTGCTCCTTGTGTGTTGGCTTCTTTCTACGGCCATAGTAAGTCTCGACTGTATGTATTCATGGCTCCTGGTTTTTAATAATTGATTTATTCTCTTTACATCAGTTAGCATCATGTGGGAAAATGGGAATTGTGTAAGAAGTTGATTAGAATTCAGATGGATGTGCAGGCACAGACAGAACTCTTAGTCAGACAGAGTCAGAGTAGCAATTTTCGTGTTTTCACTGTGCGGCTTTTGAAGGGAGTCCATTTACCCCGAGAGTTCATTTCAAATCCTTATCAATAGTAAATGCAAGGAGCTCTTTTCAGCCTAGAATATTCAGGATGGGCAAAGTTAAAACTTGAATTGCAATTTGTAAAGTGCAGCATGAATACCTTGTGTTCAGCATAAAATAAGTGTGTTAATGTAGAGATTAGCATTTAAATGAAAATTATTGCAGCTAACAAGGTATTTCTTGCAGAGGCAAAAGGAATAAATGAATGAAGAGCAGATGAGTGACTGCACGGGCCATATAAGTGATTTTACATTAAAGTAGATGCTAGATGTTTTTCTTTGTGTTCAGAAAATCAGTCTCCTCGTCGGAGCACAATGAGAATATAGTAGCCATTACCGTTTAAGAGATGCGGATATAAAATGTATGGACTATAATATAAGTGGACTAATAAAAGAGCACGAGCAGAATGAGACTGACAAAGGCTCAGAGAACAGTCACAATTAGTTTGTATTCAGGATCTCAGAGCTTTTGCAGTAAACTGAATGCTTAAATGCTACGCACCGCTGCCCATTATTAGAATAGTTGAATGAAAACCACGATAATTTGCAAAAGAGCAAAGGCATTTCTGCTGAAATTGGATGGAAAGGCTTTTATTTTATGCAAAGTCAGTAAGGTACTTACAGAAAATTCCTTTATTCTTTACTTCCTATCCTCAGTCACTCTCTACTGGACTGGGTATTACAAAGAGGACAATAAGAGTAAGGATTTAGGTTCTCTTATACGTATCATCATACTCTAATAGTAAGTGATACATAATTTTGGAAGAAGGATATGAATCTATCTTGAGATTCTATGTCGTATACCTTCTAGTAGTTTGTTGGAAGTTAGGGTCGTAAGTTTCCTTGGGGTATAAATTAAATGAGAAATTCCTATATTAGCCATGGCAGAAAGTACATAGAATAAAAAAGGAGAAAACGCAGGAGGTAGGATTCTTGTAAAAACGGTTTATATTTCAGTTAAAATTGGGCAGGAGAGCAAGAGGCTATTAACATTCGTGAGATTACATAAGAACATAGGGTCGGAATGCGCGTAGCACGTTGTAGTGCGAAAGGAAACTTATGGTGTGAATGTCGGAATGGAGCTAGATAAATACATTAGAGGAGAGAGGGAAAATAATCGCAATAGTTTTCTTTGGTGTGTAGGTAAGAAACAAATAGTTAAATCACATTCTTGAGAACCATTTCGTCACAAAGCTCAAATAGCCTATTCCTGAGAGTCTCATTGGCACAACCAACTTTGAAAACCAAAGTGCGTCTCTCTTGCTGGAAAAACTTTTCTCTCTCGTCTTTCGTCATTTGGCTGACAGATTTATCAATGTCACCCGGTCGTAGAAGAATAACTGGCAATAAAACTATAGCTATGAGGAGTCCGTATAGATTGAAAGCCTCGTATTCTTGTTTGAGCTTGCTGAGGGTCCAGGCCTCGACCGCAGGAGGAAGGCCGAGTCTCGCATCGGGGAAACGGGCCAAAACAGCCTGGAATTCATTATAATAGCTTTCCAATGCACAACTCAAGTGTTTTTCTCGAAAAGCTCGGGTCGTTGCTACATTCAGAGCATATTGCAAATCTGTCAGTGGTGATGCATAGCGAGTCAATTGGAAATCAATGAATCGCATTGTAGGCTCTCTGTGTCGGCTATTCTCAGTCTCACACTCATATTCTTCTTCTTCGACGATATCTTGCGACTCGTCTCCAGCCGCCTTTCCCTCGCTCCTTTTCTCTATGAAGATATTGTTGAGTCGAGGGTCCCCGTGGCAGAAACAGGAGAAAGAGGATTTTCCCGGTTTCACAGCATCACACAGTCTCGTCCATACGATCTCATCATCATTCAACTTGCTCATTGTCTGCACCAAGTCGGGTCGAAACTTTTCCACGAGCTTTAGGAATCCCATGTACGAGTTCTGAGTGTACGGACGTAAAACTGCTTCCAGTCCTTCTGAGAAAAATAGTTCCGTTGTACAAATTTCGTATTTCGAGGGTAATGGAACTTCATCTCGGGACTCCAGCACTAAGATAGCAATAAAGAAAATAAAAGTTAATTATTAATTTCAGAGCCTTACTAAAGTTCCTACCTATTAGCTATACTCCATCACATCAGATAGCAACTACCCGCCCGTCTTTTCTCTGTCTTTCTTAATATGTAACTACCATAAATATATCAGCTCTCCCTCCCGAATTCCTTTCTTACTAACTACAGACAAGAAAACAAAATAGGTCATATTAAATTATATTTTAGGCATCATGCACTCCAAGGATAGGTAGAAAGAATGTATAGTCCTCCGACGAGTAGACACCTTAATAATACTAGTCTCAACATTCATCCTATCTCATTCCCGTTTTTATTGTCCCATCTAAGATCTCTGGATAGCACATCGGAGTAAAACTTATGGACATGCTCTATCAACATGCAAGACTCAAGACTCAAAACTCACAATCACGTCCACAACATTTTTACAGCTACTATTTTACAATTCACTCTTATAATAGACACTATCCCTATCTCCATTCATTTTCTCTTACAGATAAATAGCTTTTCTTCAGAAATATTTCAATGCATATGAAATAGTCTACCTATTTAATAGTCCTTAATGCAACTACTAATGATTATTTAGGTTTATGATTAAAGAACTGTCATTATTTTCCTGGAAGATATGAGAAAATGGACGGGAGGATTGTTATCAATGGGAAAACAGGAACACAATAATATAAAACAAAAATATTCGGAACAACTAGGTATACGCAGAGGAGAAGGAGTTCGTAAATTATAGAAAGGAGAGATAGTAGGCCATATATTTAGTTGCATAGGTATATGGTGGAGAAAAACTTTGGGAAATTACACTCATCTAAAAGTTTATAGTAAATGCTGTGGTATTACAAGTTTATGTAATAGTTTATGTATAAGGTTATGCAATATGTATGCCTAAGTAATAAGGCTAAAAATGAGATTCATTCGAAAGGAGGACCACAATGCGGGCATCTCGGTGTTTGATTGAAGTAATCTTTTGAGACATTGTAATATATATAGAGGAAGAATATATATAGATAGCGGAGATAGCTACCTAACAATGTGATATATTATCATGGCTGAGTTGGCAAGAGAGTAGTTAGGCGGAGCAGGGCCGACTATACCTCATCTTTTAATGAATAGGAAAGAAGGAGAAAAGTTTTTTATTATCACATAACTCTCACCTAAAGAAAGAGCATGTAATCTTGCAATATTTCTCATGATGATTTTGCATTCATCGAGAGAAAGAGACTGTTCGCAGTCAGTCTGTGGAATGTAATACCCCATGGAAATCAAGTTGTCCAACAGCAGGCAACTATATTCCTCCCCTTCACTGTAGTAATGATGCATTTTCGGTGCGATAGCAAAAGTCGGGGACATTCCGCCTGTCTGAGCCAGTTGCTCCACTCTGGTGAGAATCTCTTCGTAGACCATCATCTCCTTTGTGAAAACCACATTCCAAAAATATTTTGACAAGTCGTCACCTTTGCTATTGTGGTCAACCAATTGGGATTTGAATATTAAGTCGTAATTCTCACTCTTCTTCTCTTTCGACAGATTCGTTGTGAACTTGACCGAGTAGATTGCACTGAGGAAGTTGTCTGCCACTTCACAGGCTGGTTGAATAGAAAAAGATTTCACCGAATAAAACATTTCACTTTGTTTCCGGTATTTCGAGTCCAAAAACTCTGTGAGTGCCGAAAAAACTTTTGTCAAAACTTGCGAAGAAATGTTAACACTCATGATGATTATGATGAAAAAGAAACTTTCGACTTAGTTCGGCTTTAGTAGTCGTACTTTAGTTTTCGGGCTCTATTCTTCTACTTTTTTTTCCGAACAACTTCGTGAAACGTGTCCACGGGTTATGGCTCCTAATGTTCCTTCTTCCAATAGTTCACTACAGTACAGTGCAACTACTTGCACTCTATACTTAAATCCTATTGTAGTTAACTTGTACCGTATAGGAACATGCCACGACGATTCTACTACAACAATACATAGAAGATAGATAGATCTATGTGTAAACACTCCTCCTACTACTACTACTTCTACTACTACTCGATCTTGATACAGCTATGCACTTGTCTTTAATGTAAACATATACATGAATAGCAGAGGAGATAGCTTCTTCTCTAGCAGGTTCTGCTAACAACAGTTATACTTTATCTTTAAGGCAGTGGATCTTTAGAGGCTTAGTTTATGGCAGATGAGGTGGATGATACGCTTGGTTATGGAATATCTTCTTCGGTTCCCCATCTTCTCTACTCTAATGCAATAATATAATAATCTAACGTTATTCTGTTGCGCTACCTCACATCACATCACATTGCCAACAGTTCAGAACAGAAGAGACGAGGAAACGAAACAGCATTTTCTTACAACTTAACTTGGTTCGTTCAGTCACAGACAAAGATCATCTCTTATGATCTCACTTCACATCATCATCACGTCCACGTATTTCTTCATTCTCTCTTCTATCCCACAATCCACTACTACTCTCTATTTTCCTTCAGGCATCTCTCTCTCTCTCTCTCTCTGCAAACTCCCTCCCTGTTTTTCTCCCTGCCTTTGCCTTCAATTGACGTTCCTAGTAAGCACAGCAAGGAACACCCCACATTCCTTCCAATTACACATCTACAGTAATTTCCTCACAATCAACCAAATGAATGATCTGTTAAAACTTTAATTCATATACTATGTTCTCCATCCTATTGCCAATTTTTCACCATTCCAAATGATTGCAAAAATAAAAAAATAATTGAATTATTAACACTTAGCTAGCTATTAGCTCTGGCTATTTAGATTGAGATTAATAAAGGGTACCTACGTAACTTAAGTAGTTGCTCATAATTTTCAATTCTGATCCAAAAATTGCATTTATTTCTGCCAAAATAGAGTGCTACAAGTGAAAAAACCTTGATTTTACAGAAGATGCAAAAAACTATTCCCAGGGAAAATAGGAAAATGGGTTCTTTTGTTCTGATTGATTTTCTTAAATAGGTACGCGAAACGCGAGTGGGTCAATAACAATGTTATATGTAAAATTGCAAAGTTCTGTTCCGTGTTCTCGTATGTATGTGCAGACTTTGCAGGTACAATTGAAGAGGATATCGCCAGCTATTCATCTATAGGAGCTACTCGGTTAAAATGCTATTGCTCTGCTATTCTGTACAGTTTACTTAGCTTGGCTTTGCAGAATGCTGACGCAGAATTACAAGTTAACTGCCAAAGAGCAAGAACAATACTAATGTGAGCATGTCTAATGCAATTTTCTATTTAACTCACTTACTGATAAACTTACGCTAGACAGAACTTAGTGTGGGTAGGCTCTATCAGTATACTGATGTTTATGTACATATATACTGTGTTATATTGAACCTGTATTATTTAAACACAAAACACATCTGTCACTTACCGTGTTTAGCAGTACTGCAGAGTGCACTACCTAAAGTACATTACTACACATCATTCTCGTGCCACGAACAGCTACACTATTATAAAGGTTTAGAGAATTGCTTATAACATAACAGACAGAAACATTTATTCTATGTGCAATACATTGCAAAACTATACTTACTGTGCACGAGCACTACCTGTTTGCCGAATTTAATTAAAGGTCACACAAAGTCAAACCTACGTACATTCCACATACATCAGTTTACATTGCATTTTGCTTTGACAAAGTACCTAAACAATGTTAAAGTTGTTTAGACTACTCCATCCGCGTGTAAATGTAGAATTAGAACTTAAGAGCTTCAAAGAATACAATTTATTTTAAAATATTACATTGTGCATTACGTACAGGCACTATAGGTTGAGAACTAGATACCTATACCTCACTCCATTTAATGATGTGCTTTCGCTACGATAGAAGCAGAATTTCTGAGTAATCATTAAATAGCGAATACTAGCAAACAAAACACGTCATAAATAATTCTATTTTAACAGACTTTTTGCTACTATTATACATAATCCGAAGTACTTCAACTTCACATTGCAACCTCACATGTACCTTTTTTATAGATAACGGCTAATGATAGGTAATTCTGTACTCGTTATATTGTAAATCCATATAAAAGCAATCTAAAACTCTAAACATGTGATCCAAAAATTCCCAAAATCCCATGATATGATAGTACAGACACAGAGTTCTACAAATTGCATCTACATAGATATCAGATAACCCCTTAAGACCATTAGAATCGAATATTACATTACTATTATTGCTCTACCACTATCCATCATTAAATTGACTGCAGTCGTATCATGTAAATCCAATTAAAAATTTTATTCATATACTCTTCATGGATATAAAAACAGACGATACGGTGTGGTCATTTATGTGTAATTGCATGTCCTGCACTGAGAACAATCCACTCAGATAAAAATACATTGGAAATACAATTATAAAGCATACTAGGAAATTGACATTCTAAACACAAATGACATTCAACGAAGTAAGTATGTACAAGATATTTATACAGATATAAGACGACACTACTCTTTGGTTACATTATTATACATTATTATTTGCAAGTTTTCCCTTTGCCTCTAAGCATGAGCAGTGTAATTGACATACAAATTGAAAAATGGAAATTCCGCCTGAGACGGATCGAGTATATCTGCTAGAAAACAAGCCGTTCCAGCAGTGCCTTCGTACAAGCTGTAGGGACAGTCAGGTTTACGGGCTATTCCAGCAAGTTGAGGATGATTTAAAAATTCTGCAAACTTATAGGCGCGGTACAAATTCTTTTCCTCCTTGCACTCCAAAAGTCTGTGGAGTACTAAGAATACATATCCATTGCCAGCTACTCCATGACAAATTCCTACAACCACATTTACATTTGTTTGACTTTCCTCCTAACAACATATTTTATGTACCAAAATACAGAGTAAAATAAAACGAGCAGAAAGTTTTACCTGGGCCTTTAGTGAGAAGACCACGTTCCCACACAACGTCTCCACACTTAAGACATGCATTTAAGTAGTTTTTGTCGCCAAAATACAAATAGGCTTTGGCAAACATGTAGATCACTCCTGGTGCTCCATGACACCAGTGAACAAGATCATCTTCCGGCCGTCTACGGGAGCCGACTTCACTCATATCACATGGAAAGTTTCCCTTCTCATCTTGTAGTGTCAAGTAAAAATTCAAAGTTTGTCTTATTAAATCTTCTGAAGCAGGATCCTCATGCATGAAAACAGGAAAGGACAATAACATTTGTATAATGCCAGATACTCCATGTGCGGCTCCTGCAATCAAAACAAAGCATCATCTATATCATTAAGCAATACAAGGGCATTTCCTTGATCCTCAACACAATTTGGTCGCCTAAAGAAACATTTTTACTGGTTTTTAGAAAATATTAATAGGGTGATATTGTTTTCATAGTTTTAACACAGTAACGAGTAAGTAATAAAGTGACATTTCCAAAAATAATTTACCTAAATACTCTGTATCATAATAGGAATACATCAGTGGACATTGGCTACTTTTGCGTTTAGAATAATTCTGACCACTTTCAATCATTGCCTTCCAGATGTCCTTTAAATCCTTGAAAGAATAAATGACAGCTTATCACAACAATGTTCGACCGGAAAGAAATATAATTTTTAAATAAAAATTAATTTACATTTCGAGGAACAGGTTGGTAACCGAGGTTTTGTTGAAGCCATAGAGCTCCACAAAGATACCCTGCCCGACCCACTAATAACTCATCTCCTCCTGGTTTGAAAAAGTCAATAGGCTTGCATATTTTAGCTGCACCAATGTATGCCTTCAAACATTCGTCTTGCGAATCTTTATCTTTTATTATACTGCCCAAGATTGCACCAACTGCCATCAAACCGGATCTTCCAAGTAAGAAACCAACTGTATCGGCTCTAAATATTAAAAACATTTTGTTAGTACAGATTCTAAATTCTTAATTTAATAACCTAAGGGTACAATTAAAAATTCTTACTTCGAAAATTTTACGTTTTTGTCATTATGCTCAACCTGCGCAGACAACGCTATAACAGCTAAAGATAAAAATCTTTTCTTTTCTTCATCGGTTAGGGTTTTGAGGACATGTAAATACATGTAAGCGCATCCACCAACTCCAACATACAATCCTCCGTCCATATCATCTTTGGTATTTTCAAAAATTTGATCCATGTAATGTATTATTTGGGATTTTATTCCAGCAGGATGAATTTTTACTTCAGTTCCATGCTTATAATCTTCATAAGGGTTTGGAAAGAAACGTTGCTTTAGACCCCTACTCATCTTTCTAAAAATGTTAAAAGTTACAATAATAAATTTCCCTTGTAATTAACCACCGACGTTATATCCGTAAGCAGATAGGTGTAGTGTTTTTTAATATTGTACTGCACATAGCAATAGCATATTAGAGCAACGTAACGTAGAGTATTTGTAGTATTTATGAAAAGTTAACTAGCGGAAAAACTGTTTAGGCTCCGACTGTCGATCGTTAACATGGTTGATAGCAGTGAAACTTTGATATACTACATGAAATGACTCTTAAAAGGAAACTCTTACACAGATAAAACTCCTACCATAAAGTACCTTCTACATTCTACACGTTTTCTCCACTTTTTCAAGATCTAGTTAGGAGATATGAGCCGTTTCATGTACCTGTGGAAGTTGTTTCTAGCTCATTTAGAAATTTAATATTTCCTTCGTAGGAGTCATTCTCGGACAGCATAGCATTGCTGTTTCTTTTACTTGCTTTTACTACATGTTCACTATATCAAACTTACTATTTAGTAATTGTATTAAAAGCACTATACCACCAATCATAATTAAGCGTTCATTGCCTCGGGACTCTAGTCATTTAATGTTAGATTCCCTTAAACCTACTACTAACCAAGCCTTACCAAACAAGCCTTTATGTTAATCAATTAATTGTAATCCTTCACAATAGAGTTACCTCACTGTTAAGAACGAAGACTTTGCAAATGTCGATTTTGAAGATATACTCCTCCAGAGCCAGGTCGGATTCGGATTGTACACAAGTAGCTAGATTAGATACAGCGCTTATATATACGGATACGAAACTGAAAATTAATTAAATTATGTTTGTTAGTATCTAGGAAGGTAGATTATATTTTATATTTATAGTATACACAGTATTAATTTACCTTCATACGGTGACGGATTTTGTTGCTAATATTGCAGTAAAAAGGTTTGGGAATTTTTAATCTTGACCTTTGGAAGTGAGAATATGATTTCATAAACTGCAACTTCAGAACTTGAATTAATTGAATTTGGAAGTTGCAGGTATCTTCGCAAAATATGAGTAATATTTTATTTTGTCATTTGTTTACTAAGTTTACTACAGAACTGTCATGTAAAACCAAAATATAAATGTAAAATTTTCTTTGCTACCGCGCTTTCCGCACTGTTATCTTACTGGTTTTTTGCCACTCTGCAGCTGTGTGATTGGATTGTATGTTGTTGATCACGATTTACAGGGATGCGGGAAATTATGATTAGACATTGATCGGTGTTTACTGTGATATTTTCTAAGTGAACCCGATTGACACGACACGGC
>JAAAYG020053325.1:0-10906 GCA_009936455.2 Tomocerus minor
GTTATTGGTTTGGAATTCCCGCGCTTGACTTCTTTCAATCAATGGCTATTGCGTTACATACCGCCTAAGCGAGTTATCTGGGAAAGGAATTATGGATTGGAAGTATGGATTGCTACCACTTGTAGGGGAAGGGTTTCGAATAAAATTGATATTTCTTTCGAAATCGCCATTTTAAATTACCCTTAAAATGACACTGACGGATTTTTGTTCAGAGTTAAATGTGGACTTGGTATGGAGCCTTCCCCCCTAATTTTGAGGTAACAATAAAATTGATATTATGGGTTTTATGTAAGCACTGTGTAAGCCACTCTTCCCTCCGCCTATTTCGAAATTAGGGGTGGGAAGTGTATTGGCGTTGGTTGTGTTTCGTGAGTGAATATATGCATGAATCAGGTAAAATCTAACTTTACCCACCCCCCCCCCATTCCGGGGGTAGAAACTCGACCTGCAAGTCATGTCCGGTCCACATCCGATAAAACATTTGGAGGTTGCCTCTCAAATATTTCGAGATACAGTGAGTCCCCTTATCCCGACACCAATCGAAGAAAGTGTTTTGCTTTAGTGCCTTGCTTCTGTTCGGCTTTTGAATGGAGACAGTGCGCAGTGTAGAGAGTGCGAGTGGAATGAATGAACATTAGGATGAGTCAGAGAGGGTAAAGCGTCATAACAACGAATGAATATCAACGACAGCAAATTCACCGACTCAATAACAACGACAATGTGAAAACAACGACAACAAAATCAACGACATGAATAACAACGACAATGCAAAAACAACGACAATGTAGAAACAACGACAATGCAAAAACAACGACAATTCAAAAACAACGACAATTCAAAAACAACGACAAAGTAAAACGAATTCATTGGTAGGACTGTGTCAAGTTATCTGAATCATTTTCCTTGGAATATTTTTCATAAACGACTCGTTTAGGAGGAGATACGATTTCAATAATCCGATAATGCCATCCTCACTTGCACTTCGTCACACCCCAGTAATGGGTATGTGTACAAAGACGGCCCATATTAGGGTATGTTTAATTTTTTTTAGGTTAGGTTCGTTCAAAATTTGAAAATAGTGACGGGTATGTAACGGAGGTTTTTGACAAAAGTATTTGAAAATACCCGACACGATTGTCAAATTTTAGGCAATCCTAACCTGAAAAGAAAACATACCCCAATATGACCCTTCTTTGTACACTCTTAAATTCTCGCCTCACCTTGTTCTTGCATTGTCGTTGATTTTACATTGTAATTGTTTTTACATGGTCGTTGTTTTTACATTGTCGTTGTTTTCGCATTGTCGTTGTTTACGCATTGTCGTTGTTTTCGCATTGTCGTTGTTTTTACATTGTCGTTGTTATTCGTGTCGTTGATTTTGTTGTCGTTGTTTTTACATTGTCGTTGTTATTGAGTCGGTGATTTTGCTGTCGTTGTTATTCATTCGTTGAATTGACGTGGAACCGTCATAGAGGTAGCCAAGGAATAAGAGGAAGGTTCGATCTCGGTCTTTTCTAGTTAAAGATTTTTACACGGGGCATCCTACACCTCACTTCCCACCCCAGCAACCTCGCAGGAGTTGACTCCTCTCTGCTTCAATTTGAACTTATCTCTCTGTACATTACCCTTGTTATTAATTTGGACGCAAAATACGCAGTTGCATGGCCATTGGATAAATGCACTAACTCTCTCATTGGATGTCCCAACTCTTAACCATAATATGAATACAATTGCACCTTCTCCTAGCCAGCGAA
The DNA here is from genome assembly GCA_009936455.2 of Tomocerus minor. Taxonomy (NCBI): domain Eukaryota; kingdom Metazoa; phylum Arthropoda; class Collembola; order Entomobryomorpha; family Tomoceridae; genus Tomocerus; species Tomocerus minor. The sequence goes on from JAAAYG020053325.1 coordinate 1,755, forward strand.
GCGCAGCGTTTAGTTATTCTATGGCGGTAGCGGAGCGCCGACACAACGATCCCACGAGGTCCTGTGAAATGGTAATAGTAATAGAGGAATTGCTATTACCATTTCACAGGATCTCACAATTATTGTGATTAAAAAAATATGTTTTTCCGCTTCGCGGTTAGAAGTAAGGGTTTTGTCTTAGTGCCTTAGCTTCTGTTCGACTGTTGAGTGGAGACAGTAGTGTAGAGAGTGCGAGTGGAATGAATGAACGCTAGGATGAGTCATAGCAGTGGCGGAGAGCGCCGACACAACGACCCACGAGATCCTGTGAAATGGTAATAGTAATAGAGAGATATGAAATGTGCTGTTTTTAGTAAAGAAATAAATTACAATTGGGGTACTTCATATTTTATAAAGGATTCGCTTTTATTATTCTGAAAATAAACTAAACAAATGAAATGGTCAATTCTAAGCAATTCTTGGAATAATCAGGCACTCAATTCTAAGTATAAAAACTATAATCTATTTCATGAGTGAAATAATTTTAAAATTAATTTTATGCTTTTAATTTTACGATGGGCAACTATATTACAAAAGTTGAAAAACTAAATCTGACTGAACACACTGTTGTACAGAAACAATAAAAAACGAATTTTATACATCATTAATTTCACTGTAATTTGCTGCATAGCCAGTAGTCAACCTCGTCATTCAGTTTAATTGTGGCGATGACGAATGAATTTTTCTATGACGATTTAGAGCGCGGTGTTGCGAGAAAGACTTGCCACAAATGTTACAAGAAAAGGGTTTTTCTCCAGTGTGTGTTCTAATATGATCTTTACAAGTTCCACTTTCCGCAAAACGTCTATCACAAAATGGACACTGGTATGGTTTTTCTCCAGTATGAGTTCTAATGTGAGCACTTAGATTTCCGGCCTGAGAAAATCCTTTGCCACAAGTGTCGCACTGAAAAGGTTTAGTGTGACTATTTTGATGATTCTTTTTCGATGTAAGAGTTGAAAACCACTTGTCACACACATCGCACTTGTACAGCTTCGCTTCGGTGTGGCGTTTTTCATGAGCCTTTAAGTCGTCGAGAGTTAGGTACACCTTGTCACAAATACGACACACATGGGTCGTATCTTTATTGTGGCTCTTCAAATGAACGCTTAAATCATTTAAAGTTGAAAAATGTTGGTCACAGAAATTGCACGGATGATTTTTCTCTCTTTCATGACTTTTCATGTGCTTTTTTAAATAAGGAGTCCTGAAAAATTTTCCACAACGCGGACATGGACTTTTCTTCTGAGTTTGGCGATTGTCATGCTGAATGTTTTGATGTTGCTTCAACTTAAATCGAAGAGCGAACCTCTTCCCACAAGTTTCACAAGGATATTCTTTCTGTCCAGTGTGACTCCGCTGATGGCTTCTGAAATCATCGGCGGTGGAAAAACTTAAATCGCAATCATAACACCTATAAAGCCCCTCTCCTGTGTGCACACTTAAATGTTTCTTTAAATCGTACACTTTTACAAAACCCTTTCCACAGATATCACATTCGAAACTTTTCTCTCCTGTGTGTACTTTTTCATGGCTGTTTAAAATGCGCATCGTTTTAAAGGATTTGCCACATATTTTACAGGCATGAGGATTTTCACTCCGCTCGAAGGTATCCATACCAAACGGAGACTCTAAAATTCCGCCCTTTAGTTCCACTTTCAGCTTAAAATAGCCTAAAACAAAAATAAACTTTTAAATATTATACACAATTTATATTAACAGTTTAACCTTTTAATTACAAAGTCAAACAATTTTTTTCTGAAATTATATTAAATGTACTGAGAATGTCATACAACAGTTAAAGTAATAAAGATAAAAGAGTAAAAGTATGGACCTGTATTATGAACATTTTTCAAATGCTTTGAAAGATTTGATTTAGAAGACAGTACTTCTGAGCATAAGGTGCATTTATTGTTGTGTTCTTTTTCTTTGTGAATCTGCATATCTTCAAATGTCGAAAATAAATAACCCGTCTCACACAGGTCGCATCTGAGAAGCTTTTTTGGGTTTTTGGGTTTATGACAGGTTTTTGTGTGTAAACTCAACACTATTGAATTAGAACATACCAGTTTACACACTGTACACCTATATGGGTCTTGTTCTTCGTGTGCAATCGATAAATGAGTATTCAAATCCTGTTGACACTTGAATTTTTCAAAGCACAATCTGCATTCATATGTGGCACTCGACGATTGAGCATTTGGAATAGCAGTTTCCGATTCTTCTGTAGTTTTAGTATTTTGAAAGTCGTCCATGTCAGTTGGGTCGCATTTTTTTTCGACTGATGACAAATCAGAACTATCCACACAATCATCAACCCAGTCGTTATCTTCAAAATCGTCGTCTTCTTTTTCACCAGAATTTACTTCTTCAAAATCGTCGTTTTCTTTTTCACCAGAATTTACTTCTTCAAAATCGTCGTCTTCTTTTTCATCAGAATTCACTAACTCCTGAGAAGCATGAAAAGTGACACCTTTTTTTTCAACCTCCAGCAAAACTGCATTTTCTTTAATATCCAACACATTAACTCCTAAATTAGGAAAAAATAAAAATTTAATAATTAGTAAGATACCAACATTCTTGTAGTACATGGCTTCCCCTAGCCGTGGCTGAAACACGGAATTCCCCCATTGGTCCTATTCAGTTTTTATTCCGGTCATCTCATTATTGTACATTGTTAGGATTGGGGCATATCATTTTGTTTATGACAAAAATTCCATGTCAAACTTCCATCTTTCCTCCTAACTTGTTTTAAAATAGCAAATAAACTCACCGTAATCAGAAGAGGGAATGCTGTCAATAGTTCTCGTTTTATTGCAAGTATCTTTGTCTTCAACAACTTCATTAGATATGTCCTGGTCTTGAAGATCGACAATTACAAAATGAGGATGATCATACACGACATCGACTGTACAAAATGTTGATTCTTCAGCAGCAACATTTGTTTCCACAGTTTCTAGGTCAACGTGTCCATCAGAGGCACTACCATCGTCATCAGATAATATTCCAAAGGCAGATACTTTATCATGGCTAGGGCCTTTTCCTATCTTATCAATGACTCCTAAAACGCTTTGTCCACCGACCAGCATATCTGAAATATTGAAATGGTTATCGGATTACTTTAATATATTTTAATTGCTTTAAAAATAATCTTCATTCATAACATGTCTACTAGTCTACTAGCCTTCCGGAATTTAATTTTTTAATTGTCCAACAAGCATTTTCTGAATTTATTTTACCTGAATAAATAACTTCTAAAATTTGTTCATTGGAATAATTGTCAATTCCGCTTTCATCCTCCTTGAGCAAAGACAGTCTTGTTTGTAAATCTTTATCATTGGATTTTTCTTTTATGCTGCCATAATTGAAACTAATATTTTTGCGGATCCCTCTTGACAAAATGTCCAATTGATTGGCAAGAGCTTTTATTTTTCGTAAATTAAAGTCTACATCCCTCACTTGCTGTAAACAGCCGGGGCAGTACCCATCCGTTTCGAAATAGTTTAGTAAGCAGTGCGTTTTACTCCCAAACAGAATTTCAATTAGGGATTGGGCACAATCCCTTTTCCAATGACGAAACTCTTGTCCGAGATCTGAATTACTAGTACGGAGGTTGGAGATTCTTTTTGAGGATCTATTTTCATTTAGCTTGGACAAAGACAAACTTTCCCCGCAAATTACGCAGCTAGAGCTGTAGTTTCTTGTCATTTTAACCAGTAATCAAGGATCAAAATGATTATTGGACGTAACTTAACTGATTAGCTGATAAATTATTTTCAATATTTCATTTCCATATCCTTTTGAACTTTTTGAAATAAAAACAGAAGCTTTGTGTTTCGCGGTTTAAATACTCGTCAATCCACTTTCCACTCCAGAGTTTAGTTTGAGTATATATTGTGGCTGGGTTGAAGAAGCCCATATAGCGCATCGAAATGTTTTCATAAGTCGCAAAATAATTTCCAAAACTGAACAATGATATTAAAGTTTGATTTGTATGAGCACCTACTTATCGATTTTGAGGTGTCAAAACTAAATGATTTGAATAATTCGACAGATACGTATGTACTTTAATTTTGTTTTCACACAGTTATATTTATTCCTTGTAAAGTCTGTCTCTACGCATATTATACCCGCTTTAAACATTACACGAAAGGTCTTTCCTGAACAGTTCTATCACCCCTTAGTGCCTGTAAATACTAAGGAAAAGAAGGACGCTGAAGGACACTATCATATTATATGTAAAAAATAGAGAAAAAAATTAGATTTCGATGAGCCTTGGTCCCATCACCCACTTTTTGCCACCAAGGGAGATATTGGCATTTGAAAATTCGGTAAATAATGACTACCCATACCGAAAAGTGAATGAATGTGTTGATCGAATGCCATTACTAGGTGGCACAAATTAATGCAATAAAAATTGGTATTCTGTGACTGGATCCTAGTTTATGTGTGCGTACAGTAAAACTCGATGAAGACATAAAAGCTCTCCAGTTGATTTACTGTGATTTGTAAGTAGAAAATTAGCAACATTTGACTAATAATTAAAATGCTAATCATAATATCTGTATACCTTTTTATATAAATTGTTATTTTTCATTAAGAAAATTTGAGAACTACCCGTATGAAGGAGATGACACATTTGTGGTTGGAATATCTAATTATCACATGGGGGGTTATGAACCTGGAGGAAGAAGATATTTTACTTTGAAAACTGAACGTTATATCCTAGAGGACGGGGAGAAAGCGCTTGTGTCATTCGTTGGAAGACAGCACGATGGATTTGTGATTGCTAAGCCTAAGGGCGAGGTCAGCAATGCATACTTTCGCTACCCGAAGGTCGAAGGAGACAAAATTCTTGTAGCTTGTCAGAAGCGCCCTACGAGGGACGAACTATGTTTTCGTGCACCGAAGATTGAAAATGGTACGGCATTGGACACAATCGATTGCGATAATGAAGATCCGAAACAGATTTGGATCAGTGAATTCACGGGAAATGACCTGAAGGCTTACAACACCAAATATGACAAAGAACCCGCACCTGCTGAACCTGAAAAGCAGAACTCGGGAAAGAATTTAGGCACAATCCCCATTCAGAATTCACTCTTTCTCCTAAGCGTCCAATCATTGTCCTTCTATCTCTGTCGACAATACTCATCTGTCTCCTTTTAATGTAAAAATAGGATAGATACAAAATAATTTTTCAAATAAAAAAACCTTTTACTGCAAAAATACGTTTTGGATAGATACATTTGGCAAATAGTCAATTACTAGCTAACACCTAAATGTAAAGTCAGTACAATTGTACCTAAAAATATTATAATTAAATGTAAGTGGGCAAAATGTTAAATTTTTTATTTCACTAAATTAACTACATATATGAAACACTCTCACCGACCTTTCACCAATACATTCACTTAGAAAATTTTTGCTAACGAGAAAGTTAATTCCTTAATTAAAGTTAACAGTTTAGTTTATAATAATCCCCAGCGGAGAAAGAAAGTTGTGTCAGCAATTTAAATATTTAGCATATAAATTATAATTTAAAATACAGCGTACTTACATCCGAATGGTATTTATCTGATATCCGAATGGTGCATATCCGAATCCGAATTTAGAGGGTACATATCCGAATGTAGAGGATCTTTCTAGAATTGGAAACGGTACTATTCGGACCCGCAAATTGTTCCAAACAAATCCATGCAAATCCAAACAATTTTAAGCAAATGCATGCAAATCTAAACAAACATGCCAGATGCTATAATTTAGAATTTTTTATTAGCAAATAGACTAAGGGAGATATTCGATATAAAATTGAACTTTATAACCGAATATGCGGATCTTAAATATAGTACATTCTACTGGCATTATAACTCTGTTCTAAGTCCTTTGTATTATATTGTTATAAAAAAATGGATATGCATTAATACTGCATTAATAACATGCTTATCTGTAAAGTTTTGCAAATCTTTTGGTAATTATTATTATATGGTGCTGCTGATAACAATTATACATATTACAAACTAAAGGTAGGTACCTAATCATTGTTATACTTTTCAGTAATAAATTTTTCCACAATAGCGTTGAGTATATAAAATAAACACTTATTACATCTAGTTGATTTAATTTATAATTTGGAGATGGAACTAACGGTTCTGTGTTGTAAGCCCTGTCTCATTTTACTTTTTTAAAAACATGAAGTCGGAAAAAGTAAGCAAAGCACTATAAGCAACTCTCTAGAACACGTTTAGGTTGGTATATCAAACGTGATGATAATAAATAGTTACAGGTTATAATATTGTATTGTAAAATGCTTCCAAACTTTTCCATGACAGAGAAGAAGTTGATTTCACGTGCAAACGGAAGGCAACGAACAGCTAAAAATAATGCATTTATAAATATAATAACAAACACAATCGTTGGATGAAAACAGGTTAAACTAGACTGGGAGTATACTGACAGTGGAAGTAGTGGAACTGACTAAACTAACCAGACATTGACTTTTTACGAGTACGACCGAACCGAGACCTTAGCTTGAGACTTTAAAAATCTACCATGTTTACCGGAATAACTTGTTTTCTACATCTACATGCAGGTAGGTACTCTTTTTGTTTCTGGTTTATTTGCTGGACTCGTTTTATTATTGTCCAAAATCTGTTTATCAATTATTGAAATTATATTAGGATGACCTTACATAATGTGAAGATGTAGAGCAGAGTTTTTAGCTATCTCTACACTAATATTAAGGGTAAAAGAGTAGCTATCTGCATCAAAGCAACACAAATTATTATGCTGATTTAATTTTTGTCAAAATGATATTTCAGTGTAGGTATCTACTACATACCCAAAGCTTAAATAATATCAAGCAGGTCAAGAATCATGATTCGTGATTGTTGTTTGCTTTAATTTATAATTTTTATCAGATCAATTTTAATTGTTCTGCGAAGAAATTCGAGTTCAATGCTGCTTGCTTGCATCTTGTTTTGCATAAATTCATCTGTCAAGAGAGAAGCCTGATTAGCATATTGCATAACCTTTTCACCATTCCTTCAAGCGATTACTTTTCCGAGAAATCCGACCAGACGTTCGATTACCTTTCCAAGAAATCCTACCATCTGCTCCTATAAAAGGAATATCATTTTCTTGATCACTAGTCAGTTTCTTTGCATTTGTTGGCATTTTAGTTTTCTCTGTGAGATTTAGAATGTCGTTAGTTATTTTGGTTTTGAGTATTTCTTTGGTGACGGCTGGATTCTCGAGTGAAGTCCCAGTGGACGTTCTGTCAGCCTACCAAACTTACTCAGAGAATATCCTCACCAAAACAGACTTTGCAAACCAAGCGTCTGAAAAACATATCTCAGCGGTTTGCACTTTTACTTTGGGCTACTTGCTGGCTGTGGCTCGGGAAAATACTTTTAGCATCAACACGGCTGGATTCAGCGATGCCCTCAACTTCGCTGATGACAACTTAACAAATGGATACTCCGCAATTGCTGCCAGTTTCTTGGAGGTTCGTTTTTAAATTTATTTTTTAATAAAAACAAGAAATCTCATTTCATTTGACATATAATTATTATTTATTATAGGACAGCAACGTAAGATCCACTAGTACAATTTATACGGATGTTACCAATGTGACAGTTCCACCGGGTGTCTCCAAGCTATCTACTACTGTTAATAATGTAGACTTTCAAAATAATGCAGAAAATTCCTCTGATACAATTAACGAAATGATTGCCAATGGAACTAATGGAGTTATCCTGAAACGACTCATTCCTACCGTGGATAATAACCAAACCAATAAATGTAATAATCGGATAATAATATAGTAATGCCCAAAATTAATAATCATAATGTAAAATAAGTATCTAATGATAAAATTATATAACAATAATGTGAGTATTAATTGCACTATTATATGTCCGATTGATTGTAGCTAATTGGTGTATATTTAATTAATGAATTTCGAATAGATTCTCCATTCTGCAAGTCAACGAGAGCCGTTTATGCTAACACGTTCTACTACAAAAATAAATTTGTAAAGAGTTTCACGGAATTGGGAGAGCGACCATTCTTATCATCTGCGGAAGTACAAGAAAATGTTTCAACATTGGAAGCCTCTGGTTCTTACTCTGTTTTCCGTGGAGACTGCTACTCTGCAGTTTCCATTCCTCTGGAAGGGGAGCGAAAGAGAATAATTTTCATTCAGCCAAATAAAACACTCGGAGAATTCCTCCAAAACAACATCAGTGACATTTTCCAAATAAAGCCTGCCACATGGGCATCCGAAGAGATTCGTGTTCAGATTCCGGCCATTCGTTTCCTCTTGGCCCGCAACTACGATCAACAATTTAAACAGGTAAATAACAATAAATACATAATATTCCTAATCCAACAACCAAATAAATCCAAATAATTATAAAAAATTTTGTTCCAATTTTTTTCTCAGCTCGGCATTAAAAATACTTTCTGCGAGAGGGAAGAAAATTCTTCGGAGAACTTTCTTAATCCACCAGTGCAAGTGATCTCTGTGGCTGTTACTGCTACCGACTACGAGCTCACTGTGGCAAATGCAGTACAAGTGAACAATCTGAAGACATACCTAGAAGAATTTCCAAAAGCAGCTGTGCCCACACATTCTGAGCACGAACATGTTGCGAAAAACTCAAGAAGTGACGTTGAAAGAGCAGGATTCGTTTTCGACAGACCATTTTTTGTTTATCTTCACGACAATGTTCTTGGGGCCACTTCCTTCGCAGCCATCAGTTCCACCAGACCATTTACAGTGCAAGAAGATCGAAACCCTCGTCATCACGAAGATCCTCAAGACTTTACCCAATCCACCATAAGACATCGCTACGAATGCTAATTAGTCTTTGCTTGGAAAATCAAATCGTAGAAAGTATGAATGTTCAGCTACAAATAAAGAGCAAACTAATACAAAATGAATTATTTGATTTTAATGGTTTTTTTATTTCGTTGTTAATTTAACACGTCAACAATCTAAACAGTCTTCAAGAAAATCTTGTAGAGCATAGGTAGCCTTTTCATGTAATTCTGCAGTAGTAGGAAATGAAGAATCAATTACGCTGCGAGATGTCAGTGAGTGTAATCTT
>JAAAYG020053347.1:0-10903 GCA_009936455.2 Tomocerus minor
TGGTTCACTTGTTGCGCTCTTAGCACTGTAATATAAACACAAACACTATCAGCTGTTTCGCCCCTTGTGAAGTTATGCCAATAATAGATTGATAGCTCGCGGTCAAATAAACAAACTGAGAGAAATTGGCTGGGTGCACAAATCTAGATGGGGCGACAAGGTATACGATTATCCTTTTGGCGGGGCCCTTCGTGGCCGGATGCAGAAATAAATGTCGGGGTGGGGGGCTCAAAGCCAAATACATTTTATTGTAGTATTTACTACCGTTATATTTCGTGCGAAGCGCGAAAAATTTTGAGCATTTTTCCAAAAATATTCTTTTTCCTCGGCATTTGGGGGGGGGGAGGGGCTTGAGCCCACCAAGGATCTGGATCCGGCCTTGGGCCACAGCTAAGGAATGACTTTTGCTACGAGTCCCAAACGAGCTCCAACTCTTTTGCATGTAAAATTGAATTTTTTAAAAATAGATTTCGGCTCTTAAGAATTTATAAAAAAAATCATGCGAAAAGTATCCGAAGATTTGTTTGTATGATGTCTCTAAAATTTGTTTGATCATAATCGGGAAATCTAGAAGTTGTTTGAAAACCTTATATGAATTTAACAGGGATCTTTCATCTGCACGCTGCCAATAAAGCTCCCGATGAAATAGTAATACTCAATTCGTTGCGTTCAGTTTCTAACAGCGTTGTAAGAAAGCAAGCTGTAACTAAACCTCTAAAGGTGACTGAAAGTCACTGGTATATAATTTTTTAAAGTGTTGTTAATATTGCTCTTCATTTGATTGTTTTAGACACGTTTTTTATGGAAGAATTTCTGGGAATTTCGGAACCCGTTTTTCATTGCTTGGCGGATATGGGCGGCAAAGAGGGGTTTTCATGGATGAAATGGTGTTCTTCTTGTGTTCCAACGATAGAAACTGCAAGGAGAGGCTGCCGCAATATCGAGCTGGCAAGGAATATGCTAAAAGACTGCTTAAACAAACTGAAGGAGGAAATAGCGGCTTCGGAATTGGTCAAATTAGAACCTGGAGCTCCAAAACCTCACGCTTGCGCTATTTACTTGCGGAAAATTATTAGCAGGAATCACACTCAACGTACGTCACAGAAAATATTGACTATTGACTATGACGCTGAAACTATAAATGGCTTCCGAAAAGACTATCTTGAATGTTTTTTAAAATTTTTATTTTAAAAAACATCCTTTTTAATTTGCAGCGAACACAGAATCTAACAGAAATACTAGTTTAGAACTCGATATCCCTATAGCAAGAAATAAATGCTCTAATGGTTATGGTGTGTCTGTAGCAAGCCAAACTGTAGCTGCAGTAAGTATGGCTATTCCTGTAGCAAACGAAACTGTTTCCGTGCCTGGAAGAAACACAACTGTTCATGTGGCTGGAGGAAATAAATCTCATTCTACTCCTGTCCCTGGAGGAAATAAAACTAATTCTGTTCGTGTCACTGCAGGACATAAAACTAATTCTGCTCTTGTCACTGGAGGAAATCAAAGTACTCCTGTTCTTGTCCCTGGAGGAAATATAACTGTTCCGGGGCCTGGGGAAAATTTAACTGTTCCGGAGCCTGGAGAAAATATAACTGTTCCGGTGCCTGGGGAAAATTTAACTGTTCCGGTGCCTGGGGAAAATTTAACTGTTCCGGTGCCTGGAGAAAACATAACTGTTCCGGTGCCTGGAAGAAATATTACTGTTCCTGTAGCTAGAGTAAGCAAAATTGTTCCTGTAGCTAGAGGAAGCAAAATTGTTCCTGTAGCAGGAGGAAGCAAAACTATTCCTGTTCCTGGAGGAAGTACAGCTGTGTCACCAGAAAGCATTCAGCGAGATATTAAAACTGAAGGTAATGAAATCGACGTCAAGGTTCTTCAAAAGGAATTAAACACAATTGAATAGTACAAACTTTGTTTGATTAAGCGCCTTGCTTACATAAATTCCGACCATATATTATCGTATGAAAATTGAAACATGATTTGAGTATACTCAAATCATGTTTCAATTTTTAAAGCATGTTTTAAAGATATGTCTTGGTATTGTTTGACTTATTATCTTTAGGAAGTCTTTGATGAATGTTATGAATTATTACAGAATTTCCATGTGACGTAATTTAGCATCTATTTTTAAGTATAACATGTTTTCAGGGTCTGACCTTTTAGATATGGAATTGAATTTGTCGTCAGAGGACGAAGAATACGGCAGGAGCCAATTGCAGGGTGTGAGGCAACCCTTGATTGACGCTAACAATGCCAGTCCACTTCCTTTTCCTTCAAGTGGTAACCATACCGCCTGCTTGAATGCTGAAAACGTAGTTGCAGATGACGACATTTACATTTTGGGTGATCTGGATATCCAAGAGATTGTACCGGATGTCTTACCAAATGAAAGACTCGTCAATTCTACGGTAGAAGCCTGGAACCTCAGAATACCAGACACGTTATCCATTTTTCCAAGCAATGAACGACAAAATCCTGAAAGTGGCTCACAAAATGAAGTCATCAGCACCACTGAAGCTGAAACAGGTACATAATCTTTTCAATACGCATAAGTAATATTAATTTAGTAATTACACATTATATATATATATATATTGTACATTCTCTATTACGTTGGGACACGTTCCATATACTTTGAAAATGCAAAGTAAGCCTCCGCAAAAAAATAGGGCGCGAAAAATTATGCCGAAATGTATAATTTTGTTACCCCATGAAGTTAGGCCGGATGACCTTTTTTTTGGACATCGATTATTTTGCGCGGATGGGGTATGTCCTCGCGGCGGATAGGGGCGTTTTCCCATCTGGACGAGGAACATATAATAGCCACCCCATTTTGAATATCTACGGTTTGGTAGTGCAAGTGCAGCTCAATATTCTTTTTGACAAAACATAAAATCAAGAATCCAAATAAATTAATTTAATGAAATTAACATTTTAATGTCCTGTTTTTGAGGATTTAAATATGGGCCTTAATTATATTTGTAATAAATATTTTTTATGTGTAATATTTTTTTTTTGCTTTTATTACTAAGCTATTCCAAAATTTATAAATAGACATGCGAAGCAGTAGCTCGATAGCAAAGACTGCATTTTGGCAGCAATAATGTATAACAAACAAAAAGAGGCTTACTGACTGACTAACAAAACCTTGACAGTGAGAGTAAACCAGTTATTAATTAATGATTCAATACACCGATAGTTTGCGTTATACATGTGTATTGTATTGCGTTTTGTATTGCGTGCATTGTAATGTTGTTTTTCTAAGTAGAAGGGATTGAAATAAAAGCAAGAGTTTCCTTTTTCCTCAGCTACTAACATGGATTCATTGGACGAGCAGCTTGACAATGCGTTCCCCAATTTCGGGCCCCAAAACGGCGTCGGAGGCTTAAGAAGAGCTAGTAGAAGGACTCGGAGGAATACACTTCCTTCATCTGACATCTCGGAAAGAGCGAGCTCTCCGACAATAGAAATTGTTCCACAGATGCAAGAGCCCGTTGAGGAAGTGGCCGTAAATGTGGATGTCTACGCAAATGTCTCCGTAGAAATCCTCGCAGAGGTGGAAGGGTTGGAGATTCTAGAAGAAAGCCAGGAATCCGCTGCAAATATATTACCTGGTGGAAATAACCAGCAAGAAAACGAGTCACAAGTACCAGGTATGGGCTACTATTTACATTACACTAAGACATGAAATACCTATACATTACCAGAGAGAGGCATATAATTAATAAACTGTTGTAAACAGAGTAGCAATGTAGCGGTAATCTGTTTACATATAAAAGGGGTGCGGGTAAGAGACTGGAGAGGGTGGTGCCATTTCTTCTATTTTTCTGGATTTTGTTATTGAGATGACACATCATAACTCAACACTGAAAACAGAATTCAAGAAAATTGAATTTTAAGAAAAGTGGGAGGGGTGGGGTAGGGGTGGACAGGGAGGGGCGATTATGTCCAGTTTTCTGGATTTTGTTATTGAGAAGGCACATGACTCAATAGAAAACAGAATTCAAAGAAGTAAAATGGGCTCAGAGAGATAGATACATACACAGACACAACTAAAAGGAATTATATAATGTTAGTTAATATTTAGCAGTACCTTCCAATCACACTTTTTCTCATGTGGAGATAAGCATGTATATAGTTAGTATAAAATCAATCGATTGTATATGAAACTTGCAGGCAGGATTTTTCGATTTACAAGAAGCTCTGCGATATCACATTTGTAAATGCGCCTACCCATTTCTCTAAATTACCTAATGCTGTGTGGATAATCGTAGCGAGTAGCCCATCGCCGATCTACAATTTAATTTTCCTAACAGAAATAAATAGAATTTAACGAATATTATGCTATAGACGTATTTTTGATTTTAGGAATTTAGAGATCATTTTGCGTAAAATTGACTTGTACGTCTAGTCCTCATAACGCTGATGTCTTCAGTGTGTATGATAAGATTTAATTTTTAAGTTTCCGAATGTAATTGCTGATTTCGAATTAAAACTTAGAAACTAGATATGAATATACATGCGTTTATATTAAGTAGTATGGTATTTGTTGCATTAAAAGTTGTCTGACCATAAGTTTTCTATGGGCTAAAATTCTATTAATAGCTGGATATTTTTTTATTCTAATTTAGGAATTTTGCAAAAGAAGAGAAGGAAAAGAAATGTCGTGTCCCTGACACTTCTCTCACCAACAAGATATTCTACTAGGCGTCGTAAAGCAAAACACGGGAATTGTCAGAACCAGGACTGCTGCAATGTCTCGCCAGAGAAGAAGACGAGAAACAAATTTGCGAGGCCTACAAGCACCAGCATCCTTCTGCGTCAAAAGAAGAGAAAAACTCAGATTCGCAAGGCAGCCAGGGAGCTGAACAAAAGAAGAGTGCTAAGATCTGCAACAGGAAGAAACCATTTGCGGACAACTCGTTCAGCAGTGGCTGCAGCTGTTGCTAGTGGAAAAGATAATAATGCCGTGAAACGGCTCCAACATTGTGCTCATTGTAAGAAAAGTTGTCTGACACGTCGTGGTCTCAAAAAGCATAATGCCTCTATCCATGTCTGTCATAAATGCAAAGGATTTGCCTTGCGACGTCTTTGCGGCAATTGTAAAGCTATGCCTGAGCCTGAGCCAACTAGGCCTGAACCAACTGGGCCTGAGCCACCTGAGGATGAGGCTGAAACTGAGAATGAAGCTGAGACTGAGGATGAAGCTGAGACTGAGGATGAGCCTGAGGATGAGCCTGAGGGTGAGGATGAAGCTGAAGCTGAGGCTGCGATGAACGGAAATGAAAAGGAATCTGGATACAAATGTTATACTTGTGGCAAAATCCTGGCATTTAAATACAGTCTGTCACGACATGAAATGATCCATACGGGAGAAAGGCCTCATCAGTGTCGATTTTGTCCGAAGACAGCCATTCAACGCGGCACAATTACTCAGCATGAAAAATCACATGAGCGCGCGTGTTCAGTGTGTCAGAAATTATGCTACACCACAAGTTTTCGAAGGGGAGGATTTTCTAAGGATATTACTGTGGTATTTGATAGAGGAGAATGTCTCGCAACGGTCGTATGTCCTGATTGTAATTGGAACGAAATATTTCAATCTGTTGTTAATAACCGTCGATAATAAATTCTTTCAAGCTTTCCGAGAAGTAGAGCAGGGACTGCGGTCTAGAAATATTTAGCATATATTAGCATAGGAAACTCCTTTCTAATACTTTACTAATACATTTTTCTAATTTTCAAAAATTACAAAAGTCTTGAAACTTGTTTTATTAATATTCCTCAGAGTTGAATAGACATCTAGAAGTTTTCCAACCTAAGCAAAATAAAATTGGGAGTTTTTTTTACCACCTCCAGCAGCAATCTCTGATTCTGATACTTTCAGTTATACGAAGAACCTCCGAAATTACAAATAGTGTATGGCTATTTTTGAATCTTTTTCCTGACCTGAAAAGTTCTATATATCTGATTAAGAATGGTAAAAGATGTAAACACTAATTGAATATAATATAACTAATTAGACACTCTTTTCTGTTGTAGAGTAGTTTTTAATATTAGAATTAAGCTGAGGTGTGTTTATATTAATGGTTACTGTGCAGCTATATTTATTATTATTTATGATTTGTTGTAGATGTAGAGTTTAGACTAGAGTTAGAAGCTATTATTATGGCAAATACTATTATTAGTCTGTAACATTGAGTACTGAATTTTTATGAATAAATATAATTCTATTAATAAAGACAAAACATCCTTTGATGAATACAGATTTTTTTTCTTTAATTAAATGCATAAAACACATAATGTCCTTCATTTTGCTAATTTTGAAACTTTGAAACTTGTAAGTTCTTCGAAATAGCAATCGAAATAGCATTTTGAATTCTTTAGATTATTTATAAAGTACTACTACCAAGTTTAAAGTCTACGATATACACAATTAGATAGTTTAGATATAATTTTAGTTCAACTATCCCCTATAAATTCAATGGTATTCATTTGCACGTTTTATCGATAGTTTGAAGTGGATCCCCTAAATAGCATTTATTACTTAACCCAATGAATATCATTTCCATTGTCCTTAGTCCTGATAGGTTATTAGTGCCTATTAAAAATTAAAATAATTCTCTGATATGAAATTAAACACTAAAATTATAGTTTTTCAATAGTCCATTGGAGTTGATGAATCTTGTATTCTGTTTTACAAGGGTATAATCTCACTTATTATTTAACGACGACGTTATTTTGAATTTAGTCATTCGTTTGGCGTTAATAATAGTGCCAACAAGAATTTACAAGATTTGTAATTGAAAGTCTAAAAGTGTTACCGGTGAACGAATAAAATGTGGGAATTTGCAAGTTTCTGATATTTTATGGCTTACAGATTTTTTTAAAAGTACCTACATAATCTTAGAATAGACAATTGACAACAATTTCAGAATATTTCCAAATGTTGTTCATTGATTAACTTTGAAATAAGTGGATTCATAAGTAGTGTATCAAATGCTTCAAATTACATATATATAGATAATAGATATTTATATAGCATTATATAGCCATGTAATCAAAAGACACAAGGTTATCGGTCCTAGCTGGCTTAACTGCAACCCGATATATTATATTATTCGTTTAACAGTAGGGTACATTCATCAACCCTGCAATTAAACGGACTAAATATTAAATTAGACGAATGAATGGAGAATATTGGACAATATAGGCCGGTAAACAAACACTTGACTTAAAGAAAGCTTTTTAGGATATCGAGGAATCGATGATGCATAATCTAGAGACGCTTAAAATAATAATCACTTTCGACTTGTTGTGACTGCGAGGATAGTTCTACATTAGCTGTAGATGTATCTGTCTGTCTCTTAAATAAAAGATGAGTGCTGAGAATAATTAATAATGTAAATATGAAGCTCTTTGCCTTTGCTATCATCGAACATGTTTGTTAGTTTGTTGACGTAATTCAGTTCAATTTTACAATAATTTATTAACTGACAGAGTTAAGGAATCTCCTTTCTAGCATTTACTGATTCCGAAATAGCGAAGCAGGCATTTAACGTTTAAATAGTTAATCCTGTAATGACAAAAGACACAAGTAGAAGTAGCACATTATGTAAATTCTCAAAATGCAATTTCAAATGAAGGTTGGAGATTTAATTAAAAATTAATAAAGAACCCCTCTGCCTTTCTTTTTATCTACTGCTGTGTAATGTTCCCGATTAGAATTATACAGTAAATATTAAATGCTTATGATAGGGTCATAGGAGAATTGGAGAAGACAGTCCGAATTCGGATTTTAGGACGAAATACGCAAATAGGCGAGACATTCCGTTGCAGGAAACAAAAGTTCCACGATTTTACTCTTCAATTTACTATAATAATTTCGCAAAGGGTTAAAAAGTTCATTTTGCCAGCTGTAATGTCATAGTTCAACGTAAATAAACCTTAAGAAAATATTTTTATGAATATAACAGAATTCACAAATCTGCTGCCATTTTCTGTAAAAAATTCCTAACATAAATTATGGGAGCAGAAGATCTCACGCTTCATTCTTCCTATACTATTCCTGAAATTAGCGAAAACGTGGCTTCGGAGTATATTCTGAAAAAAGTCAGGGAACATGTACAAAATGGGAAATCCACTTTTATTGTAAGAACGAAAGTTATGAGTCCATTGTCATCATTACCATTTAATATTCAAATACGGATAATTATATTTTATAACTATTCCAGGTCTTCAAAAAACTATTTAAGGATTTTTTAAAAAAAAATTATTCCATTTAGTTTGTGTTCATGTTCATGGGATTTTTTAGCAAATAATTTCCATCAAGTATTTTAAAAATTCAAATCTGAAACACTGATTGGCTTGATTTGACTCTTGAAATAAAAAGACCCACCTGATTCTGATGGGCTTATTGCAATTTCAAAATCTTAATAATGTTTTTTGTGTAATCTAAATTATTGTTAACAATTCATAGAGATTACAAAACTATTTGTCTTTAGATCGATTCAGTAACGGATGAGCAGTTTACTTACGAAGAATTCGAAGTGATAACTCAGAACATTGCGAGTGCTCTATATAAACGAGGTTTTCGTAAAGGAGATACGCTCATTTATCTCACATACGACATGGTTAAACTTGCAATAGTCTACACTGGGGTCTGGCGTTGCAATGGAATTATGAGGTCTTCCTATCCCGAGGACACTCCAGGTACAAACACAACAACAAAAACTGAATTAGTGAATTAAATACCAAAATGAGGACCTTAGGCTAATTGCAGGTGATTTCCTTTGTCATTGTCACAAATTGCATTTATTTTATTAATGATTTCTAGAAACGCTTCTGGAGCGAGTGGAGGAGTCTCGAGTTGGATGGCTTTATTGCGACGAGAGTCAAGTAGAAATGTGTCTGGGTGTGGCTGAAAAAATCTACTGGGATGTTGAGATCATCGTCGCTGGAAAAGTAGACGGAGGGAATGGAGTGGTGTCCATCTACGATTTAATGCTCGATGATGGAACAGGTTCCCTCTCACACATCATGGTTTTGATTAATGCACTTTTGATGTTTTAAGCCTGAGCACTGTTGAGAAAATCAATAATATTCTTTCATCAGAATTTCAGATAATTACAGTAGCTGGATGATACCGTAATTATTACTGTGTCTTTTAAGGAGTACTTGACAGGATTCTGTGAGTCAGTATAACTTGACACAAGAATTTAAAATTTTCCCATGAGGATTATATATGACGCTTTGCCACTTTGGCGTTGAGTCTAATTTCAAATGAATTTTTTCATTTGAAATTTCCAGCCCACATTCCGATAGTTTGGGGAAACGTACAAAATTGCAAAAAAATATCAAAAAAGGAGGGAAAAAAATTCTCTAGGCCACAGGGGTCCGACTTTAGAAACGTTGTCTTTCTAAATATATGATAAAAGTCAAAATACAATTTTTTAATCCACTCGATACTCCAAAAAACCCTAAATCTTTCTGATGAAGAAGAATTTCATTTTTGAAAATGTTGGAAGCTTGTGCCCTCGAGAAATATGAGCAGATTTCAAAAATGATTATTTCATTGATTTATATTATATTAAGCCGTTCTCTTCGAATCAGGGCTGAAAATCATGTCAACCTTTTCTTAATTCAATTAAATGTCTCGTATTCATAATTGTCAGAAATTAACAATTGACATTAAAGAGACGTATAATTTTGCAAAAAATCCTTTTCCCGACATTTAAATGTTTAACGAGAGAGTTTAAACCTTTATTTATTGATTTAGAAATGCCGGAGCCGGATTTAAGTGGAGATGACCCTGCAATGATCTTGTGTACAAGTGGAACAACTGGGAACAGCAAAGGCGCTGCTATTAACCACTCCGCCGTTGTTTTCCAAATACACGTTGCTGCCTGTTTGCCGATTACAAAAGATAAGCTGAGTATTTTTATCTCAAAGGGAACTCACATCAGTGGCACGATGTTTCCTTTGGCAGTGGCTTCTGCTGGAGGTTCAGCCATTGTGATGGCCACTATTTCCAAATTGTCTATTTTCAGAGCTATTGACTTTTACAAGGTGAAATGAATACAATCAGCTAATTTTCCTCATGCCAATTGCCAATATCAACTAATGCTCTTCAGAAACACAAAATAAATAACGGAATTTGATAATTTCATCCAAAATTCTTTTAATTTTTTTTATTTCATTAATTTTCAGCCGGGTTTTATATTTGGATTTCCAACATTTCTTTTATTGTTGGTTCTTGATCCAGAAGCAAGGGGCTATGATTTCAGCAGTTTGGAAATTGCTGTCTCGGGTGGTGCACCAGTTACTCCACAAATCGTGAACGCAGTAACGAATCTCTCTTCAATCAAAGCTGTTATAAATGTAATTTTTTCTAATTTTCTAGACTTGCTTTTTTGCTTTTCTAGACAATTTTCTAACTTGGAGAGATAATTTTTTAGTTCAAATTTTATGCAAAAATAATTGAGGAAATCGCAGGCGTTAATATTGTGAGGGATGTGCGAGAAAATTTCCAAACGGTTTTTCTAATGCAGTAGGGATTAATTGTTTGAGGTTTTTAACACGAATTCTTATGGGGTGAAGAAGTTACATTTTGGAAATGGAATAAACAAAGGCACAAATTTTTGAGTGTGGGATTTCTGCAACTTTATTGTATCTGTGCTTTGGTATGCTCAATTTTCTTGATAAAAGTAGAAATTGCAAAGTATTGTGATTGTGGATATTTTTTCTAGAGTTACGGACTCACGGAAATTTTAACAGTAGGTTCACAATGCAACATTGAAGATCCTGACGGATTAACGATCCCAGGTCAGTGTTTACGAGAGATTCATTTTGAGTTACTACTTTGCTATGTTAGATACTGTATACAGTATATTATTATTAT
>JAAAYG020053358.1:0-43586 GCA_009936455.2 Tomocerus minor
GTGAATAGGAGAAGGTTGTGGCCGATAATTCTTCCTTGCTATTATGTGGGATATTTATGTAATTCAATTTTGTGGAGGAAAGAAGTTGGCTGACTGCAGTGCAATATTTATTCAGTAGCAATATCAAGTTTAAAATTAAAAGCACGAGTTGATAGTAAATGGCTAGTCTGGTTACGCCTTTGTTTGGTGCACCCACAACTCAGATGTAACTAATGGTAAGTATACAAGTAAATACACAATGTAGATATGTGTAAATAGTCCGGCAAATGTGGTAAATTGGTTTTGCCAACTCTCTAGTTACTCTATTGTGTATTAAATAGCTATTGTAGTTTTGAGTAAGTGGCTCTGGCCATTGTTATAAGACACAATATGCTTTTAAATGTAATATAGGAAGGTTCACACATGATAATGCGCGTATCGAAGATCACACTTACCTCCTATAGATTACACTTACACTTAGGCGTTTGTAATTTGCAAATTTGCACCCGCTCTCCGTCAGGCTCTTTGCCTGCTTTGTTACATTATACTATATTGCATTAGATGTGATGCTGGCCTGTCTTCAGAGATGCGTCTCTCTATGCAAATCCGTGCGAATGAGGAAAGAATTTTGACAAAGCGTCTTAGACTGCTGAACATGAGCTGAGGGAGGATAGTGGCTCGTCTGACATGACAACAGAAGAGAAGAGCAGAGGATGAGCAAAGGATGCGAAAAACAAGTTCTTCTCTCCTCAACTAGCTACCATCACATAACACTCGGATAATAAGTATTATTAAAGAGCTGCTGTCCTGTATTATCTGCCGATGCACTATTATGTACTGCAGGATGGGATTCGCCTTGAGGAGGGGATGCAAAACACTCAAATGGATATCAGTATGCATGCACAGAGGCTCTCTGCTCCAGTCCAAGCTCTATTAGTACATAATCCCTAATATATTATGTAGTTTCTCAAGTTAACTTACGTGCATTACAGGATAATATGTATATTTAAAGGCGCAAAAGGTTGTTATATTCAATATTATTAGAGATAAATGTGCATTTATATGTATACTAGTCCCATTATACATAAATAAAGATAATAAGTCAAGAATATTCGGCACTGCTGCTTTTTGCATTGAATTCAATCTCCTCTCCTCAGCCGGGATTCATTTCACTCCTCGTCTTCTGTTACATTAAATTACATTGAGAAAACTGCAACATCCCTTTCATTCACTCTCGCCCTCTCTATCTCTAATACTCCGCCAGCCTACCACCGAGCAACTTTGATATTTATTGTCATACATCCATTATATCTCTAATGTGCACAAAATGAAATTGAATGAATACCTAAAATACCAGACAGAAAAGTCTTTGAGTGAGGAGCAGGCCAGGTTAGGCTTCAACTACGTTAACTCGACTAAACTAAATTAAACTAGCCATCGAACATCAGAAGCCTCTTCTCTCTCTGTACCTTTCCTTTCTAATTCCAAATCTAATGGAAAAGAACATGAACAATGGGATGTTGCTGTACATTAGCACTAAATAATAACATGGGCCTTCTGCCGTTTATTATATTCTGTGCCATTGTCTCCTCTCCTCTTCTCCACTCACATACGTACAGCCAACATCTATTCTATTATGCCCATTGTAAATTGTTGAACTGATCTGAGTGCGAGCTGCGTGACAGAGACTCTCTTCTTGCTTAGCAGAAATGCAAAAGGGATATGTATGGACGTCTGTGGTTATAGGAGCAGGAATAATCTCAGATTAAAACCAAGCTCCCATATAATATTGCTAAATGCTTGTAGATATTAGATCCCATTGTAATTTAAACCAGTTCGATTCTTCTCATTTATTTTCTCGGCCTGTAACATGCCAAACGAAGTCAGGCCCGTATTGTTATCTCTTTAACTTAACTTACCACTCACTACTACTTGACTTTAGTCAAAGTGTAGATACACTACCCACCAATTTTATATCCCTACAACATATATACTCAGTGTACACATATAATAATAATATTACTAACTGTAGATAGATATACTGATGATGTATGAAAGTATTTGAGCATGTTCTGTGCGTCGACAGTCATAAAAGTAATGAAAAATAAGTCTTGCAAATGAATGTTGTAGTTGGGCTAAGTAGCTAGTGTTTTGTGCATAAGTACCTTAAGTTTTATAGTCATCAACGTCTTCTGTACACATGTAAGCTAGACTAATGTCCTGACATGACATAATATTAATATATATTTTCTCTGAGATAACAATTATTATGTACTAGCCTATCGTCAGAGTTTTTCCTCAGTCTCTCACACAAGTGATTCATACGTAGTAATGCCATTCATAGTTGTAGACGGACAGAATAAGGGATAAAAAATAATTCGCGCATGTAATTGTGAGCAAATAAAAATTTGCCTTCTAACTGGTAGCTACATTTCATTCCACTCTGCACTGTCTGTCACTTCTATGACCTTTTTCTCCTCCTAATTTTCTCATAACTTGAAAAAGTCAATATTAAATTACTGTGCAAAATAAATAAGAGTTAGGCAGGAATGGAAAACAGCTAACTGACTTGAGGTACTTTGCTAGTAAATCATGTTATTAGCTAGCTGCTCCTCTTCAGATGACAGAATCTATTAATGTGCCAAACTTGTGCAGTGCACAGCTTCGTCTGCAGGACCAAACCACATTTTTATAAGTACATCAATAAAACTCTTAAAGGTAGGTAGGTCTCTCTCTCTATTGATTGTCAGTGTGGGATTAGCATTACATGATAAATGCAACGGACACACTGAATACATCACAGAATTCATTAGCACAGCTGCTTTCTTTAGCAAATCCCATAGAGTCCAATGAATGGACTTTTTGCTCCTTATTTATTTATCTCATGTCCTCTCTCCTCTCTCTCTTTCTTTTACATTAACTACGTGGCTAACACATATATAATAATCATATATATTTACATATATTATCTATTACTTTACGTATTATTTTATATAATCGACTACTTTGTCATAGTATGCACCGTATTTACAAATTACATAGCTTATGGCTATAGTACTAACATTAACGCAATATACATACATTCTTTAATGTAGACACTACATACTACGTAATTTTCCATCTATTTGCGTACAGGATTTGTATGAAATGCCAATACTCTTTCTAGAATAAATAAATCATGGAATTGATGGGACAATGGCATTGCCCTTCTAAATCTCCTCAATTGCACACATTCAATTTTACGTATTCCTAAAGGCAATCAGATTGACTAATGCAAATATAAACCCAAATATTCGTGTCTGAATCAAACCGAAACACATGTTTCAAAATTAATTTGCCAATGTTTATCATCAATATTGCCTTTCATTGATAAATGTTACCAAAATTTGCATATATCATTCCATTTTATTAATCTCTTTATACGGTTGAAAAATCTAATGAACAGCAGAAATACACAGAAAATCATTCGAGGATTATTTCTAGCCAAACATTGCCTGAAATATGTGACTCTGAATGATTTTTGATATAGACACTATTAAGGTGCTGAAATATTATGAAAATATCATTGGAATTCTGTTGAAACTCTTCGTGGAATATATTATTCCTTAGCACGACTCAAGGCAATAACCCTCCAATCATGTCCACCAAATTTTAAGCATGTTACGTTTTGAGTAGTTTGGATTGAACGATGCATAGTCCGTATTTAAAACTATAAAAAGGACACACAAAATAATCCTTACGAACTACCCTTGTGTTTCTGCATTCTGCCTTCATTTGTCATGTATATTTAGTTGTAGAAGTTGTAGATTAAAAACAAACGCTGCATCATTCTGGGTAGAAAACCAAACTTAAACGGATTAATGTACAAGATGTTAACTGTTTATGCATATTTTGTATTAGATCGAATTTTGTGTAATAAGTCTGACAAATCCTTCAAATGAGACACTTGGTTATCCAGATATTTAACTGGTCGAGTTTAGGCAGTATGGATTATATGGTACTCCTAGTTGTATAATTGGCATTTAAATCTGCTCGAGTTTGTCTTAAATGTATTATGTCTCAGCAGTAAGGTTTTGTAATTGTAGCAATGGTTTGTCTGCATTTATATGGTCCATTATTAGAAATAAGCTCAGTTCATAAAATTTTCGCAGTTTTTCTCACGTTTTTATTAGTCTGAATAATTCTAGCAGAAAGTCAACTCAGGAGACTGAGGCATAAGATAAGAAAAGTCAGATTTCACATTCAGCTGTCGGGTTCTCCTTTGAAGTGGTCTTTCCCACATTTGCAACGATTTGTTTGTGGAGGAGCTCAAAGAGCGGCGAAATTATTAAAACCAATCAATTGCAAAACCGCAGTGTTACACAGCATCCTTGATGGCTGAGTAAGTCGCTTGATATTGCATGTGTGCTTACATGCACAGCGTTTATATTGATGTACTTAGTGCCAAAAAAAGAGTAAATCTCTACGCAAGTATTCCATAGGGAACGTTTACGATAGATATCAATCTTAGGCTTTGTCTTGCTATTCGGTTTGCTTATCTGTATACGGATGATTATTATTAATGTGTAGTGTTTATATGAAATTCCAATGCCATCGGAAAGCAAATGTACACCACGACACCCAAAACCAACAAATTGGTTTACCTATGCAGGAAATAACATTTTATTTCTGCCGATTCAATTTGGGAAAAGTCTTTAAAGGACGCACATAGACACACATTAGAATACCACATAGAGAGCATAGGGAAAAGCACGCTTGGCATATGCCATCATTGAAAAGTACCTACCTACCTAGACGCCTATATAGGTAGGTACCTTTGTTTATGTAGGTATTACATAGCTACACGCATAATTTTGGCTAAACTCTGCAAATACCAACAAGAAATGGCTAATAAATGCAATCACTGAAATTGTGCAGAAATGCAGAGGGGTAGCAGCTATTGAGACTGTTTAGCCATGCAGAATTTTCAATAATGATGAAGGATGAAGGTTAGGTGAGGCTCTTTGAGGAGATGTATTAGTTGGTTGGAGGTCACTTTGATCAAATGGAAAATGAAATGATGTTCTTTGACTTGACTTGAAATAATTCAAAAGGAATTCCACCTTTATTTCATCACTGAAGATGAAGATTGCGATATGATTTTATTTGATGGGATTTTGGCCTCTAGTCCTTACAATTCTTGGTTAGTGAAGCTCTTCCCCGGCTTACAAGTCAAATAAGTCAAGATTTGTGCCTTTTAACATTTAATATCTAGCCTTTTTTTCCTCTGTAGGCTCTCTATGCATAGTTTTTAATATTATGTGTAGATAACACAGCCGATGATCTTGACTGGGTAATACACTAACGAAATCACAGCATATGAAATGTGGTTCACCACATTAAAGAGAACTTTGAGAATTTATTACGAATTTTATGCCGTGTCGTGTCATGTCCTGTTTCATCTTCATTTCCTTACCAGTCACTAACATTACATGAAGTTACATTAAATGTGTGCTGAAATAACAGAATTTTCTACCGATAAGTTGTAAATGTATAATGTTATGTCTGTTTTATTAATATTTAAGCCAGCTATGAGAACATACACATTCTAATGCATCAGTATAGCAATAAATAAGAGTCTTTATAGGAAGGATACTATATGAACATTAAATGTTTACTTAAATACACTAGTGACTGGTGGGTATAGCCAAAGTAAAACATTTTGGAAGTTGTCCTTGTTTAATCTCGGTTCATTTTATTACTACCTACTAGTACTACCTAGTTGATCATTACTGCTATGTGTAGTATTTAGTACCTACCTAAAATGTAAGTAATGGCATATAAACTGTTTACATCTTATATATATCTGCAAAATATCTGTACTACATATATATGTGTATATAGGGAAACGAGATAAGTATCAGTGTAGATTGGATTGTGTGGAAGTGGATGCAAGAGTGTAAAATGCAAATGTGACGTGAATGAATGTAAATGAGGTAAAGTTAATGTTATTCCTCTGCTGGGCTTTGTTCTGGTTGATTAAAGCGTACTTTGCATGGATTAGGCAAGTTTTGATCTTTTGTTGTACAAATGTACAAGTTAAACCAAGAATCTCCCTGCTCTCCTCTTCTGTTTCACCTTAGTTTACCTTTAACGCCTCGTTTTCATATAGCTACTTACTATTACTACTACCAACTATTTCACTATGATATTTGGGTTTATTTTAAGTTTTGCATCACATTACACTCCTTCTTTTCCTTTATAGTCAACGAAAAGACTGTCATTATGGGTAGATGGCTATCTGTAATCACTGTATGGTTGCTGTAGATATTTAATCAAATTATTACGCACATTCTCTGACGATGCTTACGAGAAGAGATAAAAAATCTGGTAGGAAAGGAAATTCACGGCCATGACATGACAAGACGATGATTCGATGATCCTTTGAATTTGCAAAATATTTCAGCAGGTTACTGATCAGTGGGATTGGCTCCTCTTACGCGTAAACCTACTACTTGTTAAATTTTATAGTTATATTATGCGTGCGTAAAACTTTTTCTTATAGCTCCTCGCAAAAAGAAATCTTTTATCTAGGCTAGTTGAACACAACAATATAAACACTGATATCTAAATCCAGTGCGATCCTGTTTTGTCCTCCAGGCAGAGGCTAACAATGTGCACGATCTTTACATATTTATTGATTTAGAAACAACGAGATGTTCTACAGTCTTTTTCATATTTATTACTACTTCAAACTTGAACCTGTGGCTTACCCAATTTTATTCATTACTCCCTTTGATACATTTCTATTTGGTTTTACCGATTGCATGTATACCTACTTATTTTAATGCTGCGAGAACTATGGTGACCAGATTTGAGAAGGAAAGCACGGAACATACATTCTTTCCTTCAAAATCACTCAATCGTCTTACGAAAAATTACAGACATATTATAAAAAAAACTATGCCAATTTTATGCCGATGATAAAATACTTACCACATATTTTTGAAATAATTTGAAATTGTAGTACTAGCATTCTTTCATTCTATTAGCTAATATAATAGACAGAAATTAAGATTTGTTGCAATTTTAAGTGTGCAGTCCGCTGTGAAAGTTTTCAAATGTTTTAAACAAAGCACATAAGAATAGACAGATATTCAACTAAATGTACTAGTTCAAATTTTGTAAAAATTTTTCAATTAAGTGTTAACCAATCGACTGTATTGCCAATATTACTATTAGCCCGTTTGTGATTAAAATTACGAAATGAATCTGATTAGTATAACATCACAAAGAAACCGTAATAATACTATGGTGAATGTAAATAATAAATATCTATATAGCTGACCAGGTGAGTCAATATGAGAATAATCAATATGAAAATATGACCTACTCATATTATTATCCTTTTTACTGCCCTCGAAAATGTTCTAGTGGACCACCGCTTGTTTCTTGAATTACACCAGAACAATGATTCTGTTCGAGTGTAATTTGCATTATTTTTTGCTGTCCACAATTTGGATGTGACAGAAAGTAGGTAAAGTCTCCTATTACATAAAAGTAAATTGTTTACTCTATAGCTATGATGTGATAGATTGATGGAAAGTGGAACAACACAAAGGAAAATTAGCCCTGGCATATTAGATCCTTGGATAGGCAACTCCTGCCTTGTATCATTGTCTAGTTAAAATTGGCGTGTGTGCGGTAGAAAACGATTAGATAAATATTAAAGGTTTGCAGTGAGCAAGTAATAATTTAGCCTTTTTAACTGATTATGAGTAGGTATTGAAAGTCAAGGTACCTTCATACATTCGGCATGTGAAATACTGAGGCAGCAGGTAGAAATAACATTACTTCGATCCACATATTAGGTACCTAGTTATAGTTCAGTGGAACGAACTCCCTGCAATCAAAGAAATACCTTAGTTCTACTGCTCCCTTGAATTTATTTGATTCGAGGAAGGATCCAAATATTATGAGATTTCCACATTATTAGTGAGTCAAGGGGAATTATATCTATAGGGAAGTATTATATTTTCGTTATTTCTTTGATTCTGTAAGATGCCATTGCATTACGTACTAGTTATCTTTGTTATAGGTAGAAACAATGTATTTAGATTTGTTGTTTCAAGATGCCCGTCTACTGAATCCGCTGTACACTGCGTACCTTGTGTCCCATCTAATACACAGTAATAATAATACAGAAAGTGGCACTCAAGGTTGTTGTTGTTCCTTGAGTTACTTTATGTTATGTTGCATTGTTTTGAAAGGCAAGTACTTAGATTTTAAGTAACATATTGCCTATTAGCTATTTAATAGTGCGTAGTCCGTGTGTAGGTACCTAAATCCCCAACTGAAAGATGTGTTATGTTTTGTTATTGCATGGCAGTAGGTACGATATGTTTATACTGAACTATCTCGTGTGGATGTGCTATAATATATGGATCTGACTCTCTTATTGCGCTATAGAATGTGATGTAATATAATGTGAGAAAATGCTCAAGAGTCAAGGGGATGGATGAAATCATAAAAGAATTTAGGCTCGGCTTTTCTCTTTTCCTTGTCTAACTCCTCTGACTCTTTCTTGTTTTGCTATTGTGCGTAGTCAGTTGCTACTCTCTGTCTTATTACTTCTTCTGTATAATATGCTCAGGTATTCCATTCGGACCGGACACTAACAGGGAAGTCTTTTATCTCTCATTTCAATTACGAAAAGTGCTATTAGGTTGTGGGATACCTTTGCTTTTAACTAACCGTAATGTAAGTATGAGGAGGTAATGCAAACTAATGTCTACTCCGACACAAAATTCCTCCTCCAACATTTTAACTAGACATTTACTATAGAGGCCCATCTCATTCGCCTAATTATATAGGTAGCTCTCTGCAATTTAATGGACAATCCTAACTTTAAACGAAGCTTCTCATCTGCCGCAAATATGCAATAATATTACCATATAGCCAATCTTACTAAATTAACAGAATTTCCAAAGACATGACTTTTTACATAACATTGCAATAGTTCATGCTTAGAGATATTAGGGGATATTGGCATAAACACTATTAGATTATAATATGATCAAAGCTAGATATTTAATAATATTTAGTGTAAAAAGAATGGGTTAGCGTGAGAAGTGAAATCTCAAGTGGCAAACTTAATAATAGAGTCAAAAATTACATAATGTTCAATTATCTTAGGTAAAAAAGATAACGGTGTCTCTTCATAAGAGATATAAGTGTCAAAAACGACACAGAAACGTCAATACGGCTCAATTGCTTGTCATAATGGGAAATATATTCAAAGTAGGTGTGTCCTGTGTTCATGAGAAAGGGCTATTCATTTAGAGGACGTTGAATTTCAACGTGCAATGGTGGCAGAGGACGACAGACAGTGTTGTTAGAGATAGAGAGATGCAATGCCAATAGCATTGCACAATGACATGATTTATACGAGAATAAATTACGTCACAATGTGCTGTTAAACAAGCTGTTGGTGTCTGCATAGCTAACTTTCTGTATCTAAGAATAAAGTCGCTATCTTCATGTGAGGAGATAGTTCTAGTCGAGAGGCAAAGAATAATCTGAAGTGGATTGAAGTGGCCGAGTCGCACCCATTCTCTTCGATAGAAGAGACAGAGGCAGAAGGATGGACCGGAAATTGGTCAGATATAAGGATTGACCTCTGGAACTTAGCAACATGAAATGGACATTCTGTGGAGTGTCCTTTCCTGTCCTGGTGGAAATTCAAGTCTAACAATGCTAAATATACACAAGTTTCTCGACTCTTGTCTAGTTGCCCTTCATTCACACAATTTCTCTATTGATGTCCAAAGAAAGGGAAGAAAAAGTTAAGGACAGACAGATATGAGAGTCTTCTTGAGTCACACACACACACACAGCACACATAAATACACATATCTCTACACTACAGCCTTTAGGATTGAAAAAGGATCATGCATACACCCACACAAATAGCACTTGACTGGGATGGAAAAAAATAATCTTGATTCATTCCTTCTTTCATTCATCCATCCATTCACAACAATCAGTCCACTATTTATATAATACAGAGTCTTACAGGCAGGTACGTCCATGTACGCAATTCTTTCTATGCACCACAATCAAACAGAAATTCTGCCGCTCACCACACCATCAGTAAATAGGAGAGACTGTGCATGTGTGCTGCAATAAAAGGCTATTGTCAGCAGTGCCTTTATGATTTCTATGCTGACATCTAAATTAGGTATAAGCAAAGCAAGCAATTCAATTGAGATCATGAACATTGCTGTAGAAAAACCAATAAATCTGAACAATAACAACGATATGCTTGAATATTCTCAAGACACTCACTCTCTTCACACACATCTATATCTATGACTCTTCTAACGCACTCTATAAACATTGCTCAACAGATTTGTGACATGATACTAGTTACATTCTATAAGAAATCTGAGGAAATTTGATTTAAATTGAATGGGAATGCAACAGGTAGGTCTACACCACAAATCACATTCAATTCTAACGCATAGAAAAACTTAGGAATGAATTGAGCGGAAGAGATGTAATTTACGTCCTGGTTCATTCAACACACTCTGATATACTTATAAAGAAACTTACGATAATATTACTCTCTGCTGTAAAAGGAATGTTGACAAAAATGACTTAAAAATTAGAGGAGCTGAGAAGAAGATTCTATATGAAATATATTATTATTATTCATAGAGTAATATAGTATGATACGGATACTTATTTTCAGTATATAACCAGAGACGTGAGTCAAGAGGCAGCAAAACAAGATTAATCTCTGATAGAGTTGATGTAATGTTGTGTAAGTCGAAGGAAGTTACATTGCTTTGTGCCCTATTACACGATATGAGGGAGAAAATTGAATAATATGAATGAAAATTCCTGTGCGTTCTTAGGCGGAGTTGGAAGGAAGAAGAAACATTGTATTAGTGATCAAAGAGGAGGGATTCCTCCTATCTGTACTACATAATTCATAGCTACGCTTCAGTAAAGTACAGAGGAATACTGGAAAGATGAGAGCTAACTCAATTTTTCTATGATTCATTCACAAGCAACAAACGTAATCATTAGAATAGATGTAACTATCTATCTATTGTGATCGCAATGAAAGCACAAAGCACTCTGCCCATCTCTATTATTTAATAAAAGATGTGAATGCAAATACTTGATCATCAACATCCCTTGTTTTCTCTGCCCTCCTGAGAGCGTATATCTTTTTTTACAATCCCACTTTCAACTCTTGACTAAATTGTTAATGGATAGGAAAAGTATTTCTCTTAGTCATTTCACAAAGTACTTAAATTCATTTCACTGGTTTATAGGACAAGGTTTTAAAGGAGGGGAGCTCAACTTTGGTTTATTTTTACTTTGTAAAATGTTATCATACGTCAGTGAAAAAAAAGTGTAACAAGTTTACCAAGAGAAATAGAATGCAAGAAAAAAGAGTAAAAGTAGTCACAAATTTAACGAAAGACTCAAAGAGTAGGAAACAGAGATTTTATGACGCATCTTCTCTGACCGCTGCCTCATTGCAATCGTTGCAAATATTTAATTCTGACACAATTTTGCGAGGAATTTGCAACAGAATAAGTAATAAAAGACTTTTATTAACATTTGGATAACAGTAATTAGGTAAATGATTGAGATAAGCAATTCTCTGTATATTTAGCGGAGACAGACAAATGCGTCTTGTGTCTATCTACATGGCAATTTGTATTTGTATCACATTACAGATAGTAGAAAGTAAGATGGAGAGGATAGGGATTTATAAAGATATCAGTAACATAGATAGAAAGAGTATTTTATGAAGGAACATATTTATTTTATGATGATTCGGGAGTGTTCTGCGTTCTATTGTCTGCCTGTGTTAAGTGCATTCTTATTTAAGCATAAAGTGCTATACTGTACATAGATATTAAAAGCAGCTTCATCGGCTAGTTGCATCGCAGATGAATGTGAAGTGCAGAGCAGACAGTGTTGTGCGTAGTGAAGTGAGACATTATAAAAATGAGAGATAGATATGCCAAGTACACAATAGAGACAGACTTGATCGCAAGTGTCGACTGACTGCAGTAAATTTTCTCTTGCCTTTACTCCTCTCACTCCTCTCTCTCTCTCTATCTCTCCTTATATAATATAATAGTAAATATCTCTGGCCTGGCATAACTTGCACTTGGTATGGTAACTATGAGAGAATGAGTCGCATGTACACATGTAAGTATGCATAATATCTCCGTTCGGTCGGATCCTCTTTTTTATCCCAGCTACTAATCCATATCCTATGCACTTCTCTCTATCTGTAGTTTCACTTTGAATGATCTCATTCATTCGTTCATTCATAAAATCCAGTGCAGCAGTCCAATCTAGTAGAGACTGAAAGCAGTTAAGTCGTATATAATACGTGAGAATGAAAGTATATTCGTCACATTAGACGAGATGCACTATTACATTCTACTTACAAAACAAACATGCTAAGTACACAGATACTATATGCATGTACAAACAACCCTATCAATGGAAATGATACTAATGCTCTGTAATAATGTATGTAACTATCTAAATCTGTCTTGTCTGTGCTTCCCAGTCTCAAGCCCCAACCAACTGCGACTCGTAACACACAATATCCTTACATGTATAAATTACAACGAAGACAGAAAATCATATCAGATATATCACTGATATTAATTGTAGCAAGACTAATTTTTTTACATATAAGTCATGCAATTTCTATCTCATGATTTTTATTACTCGTTTTTTTTCAATTTAAAGAAACTTTCGATTAATAATTCGCAAGTAACTAAAACTTAATTTCGCTAAAACAACCAATATTAACAAGGTAGTTTTAAAATCTAATAGTTTTATGCAAATTACTTTGCATCAAAAGATTCCGAAGCAGACACAATGAAAACATCAAAAGTTAATGTGTGAGGGATTGAAAATTTTCCATGAATAGTCGCAGTTGCTTTCGATGAAATGTCGTATGAGCCGGTGAGTATTTACACGCATAACATACGTAATAAAGAGATAGAACAGTCAAGGCAGGTCAAATCACTCTCATTCAACCGTCACATATGTTTGTCCTTCTGTTAAAGCTATAACAAGATTAGGCATAGAGCAGACAGACATCTTTTTGACTTGACTATGCATACTAATATTATATTGTAATATTTGGAACACATCTTTCCTCTATAAATCCATCCACTTGCCAACATCATGTATCTCTATATAGTTGTACTTACATTTATTATGTATCTAAAGTATCTCTGTGAGACATTTTATTGTCTATCTGCCAAATGCGAGGAGATAGATTCTTCAGACTTAATTTGGTAAGCATAGTAGTAGCATTAGGGGTTTATAATATCTATTTCGAAGTTATAGGTAGTAGGATATTTAGTGATGTGTGAATATAATCTGCTTTGCACATGCATATACATAGAGGAAATTCATTCACAACTTTTCTTGACATTGACTTTAGGTTGAGTTGAGTTGAAGTAGATATTCCATATGTATAACAGACAGATCATGTGTATATAAAAGAGTATGGAAAGGGCGGCGTTGTGAAAACGATCATCATGGAGAAGATAGAGGAAAATTAAGTTAAGTAATAGGGTAAAGAGAGAAGAACATGATGCATGGGATTCTAGACAAGTCATTTGACAAAAGAGTCAACTAACAACTTAAATGTGGACAATTCTCATTCATAAATGAAAATGATTCTTCTTGAGCGATGTATGTGTATAGTAACATAAGTGTCTACAGGAATATGGAACTATGGACAGATAGCAATAATAGTTGACTTAAGTGCTCCACATTGACGTGTAGTAGTTAGTGAATGGGTCATGACACAATAACTACACGTATGTCCTTCCTTGCGTGCGGTTAGTGTTCAATATTAATGCATATAGTGACATATTATATCAGTGGAGAATAATAGGAGAGTACTTAGAACATTTACATGAGCACAAAAGTCTGTATGGATGATATAGTCGAGGCGTGTGCAGGAGCTATGAATGGAAATTTGTAATTTTCCTGTGGAAGGGAAGAGAGCCTTATGTGAAATATTTATATGTACAGTAGTGTGTTAGTGTGTAGGATAAGAAGCTAAAGGGCTCTGTTATAAAAGGCTAAGCCACTGATAAGTATGTAGTTTTCCATAAAATTTCTCTTATTGCTGCTGCTGCGACGGAATGGAGTGCTGTATTGTTGAGTGACCACCTCAGAGTGGATTCTAATGCAAGTGGTTAAGGAAATATTTTGTAGGAGCACACTTAGCTAAGTACTACGTAGGGATGCATGTGTGTCAGTACTTAGGCAATGAAGGCAGGCTCTGTTTGTTATGTTCCATGTCGAATGGCTGTATAGTTGTGTATTGAATGTACATAGAGAGCGAGTACTGAGAATCACTCCTATCCTCCAATAGGGCATTAGGCCTTATTGTTTGTCCTCTTTATTTACATACATATAGAGCTACTTAACTCCTGTGTCTCAGCAATGAGTGAATTATAAGAGTTGTTGTCCCTTTGCCTTGTTAGTCAAGATTTCTGAGGGTGGCTGGCTCTAAGGTTGAAAACAAATAATAATATGCCACATCGGATTGCATGCGTTGCCTTAAGTGACGAGGATTTGGTTTATGGGACGAGTGTCAAACAGAGTTCGGCTAGTGACAACTGAGGCCTTCAAGGCTCACTCATTCACTTCTCTCGTCCTCTTCCTCCACTCTTGTCGTAAAATTAAGTTCATTACACGCTCCGACCGCCTTTACACATTCTCTCACACTCGTAAACCCTCGTTACGACTTATGTTCTTCCATGGAACATTTCTTCGCCTTTTCTCTCCTCTCTCTCTCTCTCTCTCTCTCTCTCTGTCAACTACATTGCATATCACACCAACTCTTCGTGGTTTATGCACAGATATCACATCTAAAAAGCTGCAAGACACTTTTCTGCTCTCTGCCTACATTTCAACCACCAATTTTACACCTCTCTTCATTTTCTTATGTCAGTAGCTATAAGGATGTGCTTGCATCATGTTCTATACTGTCCTTATAGTGTCACATTAGTCCTAATGTGTGATTCTTTAAAACATAATTAGGTATGTGAGCTTATAACGCTTCCATGTATACTATAAAAGACATTGGGTAAGGCTCGGTTGTTTACTTTGTATCTGAATTAGCCGAATTTCCGAGAATACGACTACCATCCGCAGTTTAGCTTAAATATTATTGGAGTTGTTGTGCAAAGGAATTTGGTTTAAACTGAAGGGAAAGGAAATGATTGTTTTCAATGAAAAAAGGTTGTGAAAATGAAGGATAGGAAGGGAACTAGAGTCACTCACTCATAATCAGTTTACTATAGTATTATGGAATTAGAGGAGCTGAGAACAGCTAAATAACTAAATGCCAATGCAATACTGAGCCTATATAGATACTAAGCCTAGTCATAAGGTTCAGGGATATTAAATATACGGAATCCTCTCACTCACTCACTCACTTACTCAATTCCAGTATAACTAGCCAGCAGAATTTGAAAACAAGAACTCATAAATCATATAATTTGGTTTTGTATGTTGACAACATTTGCTCTTCACAGGTTTACCGACTTTTCAATGGTTAATAGTACTAGAAACCTAAAGTGTAGCTATTCTTAAGCCTTCTAGCAATGAAATCTATTGAAATGATCCCTCCATGCATTTCCTGAACTCTTTCACGATAACTCCAATCCACGGCATTACATTGATACTGAAAGATTGAGCAGGACATTTTCGGAAGCTAATGATCTTCCTTTTTGCTCCATTCTGTAGACTGTATCTGCTCAACACCAAGGAATTAGCTTTGCTTGCTTATAGTTATTTAATACTTAGGTTATTTATATTGAATCCCTTTCAGAAATGGATACTGGTAGATTACATTATTGCTTTCCTATCGCTACACTTCAAATCCAGTCAATTCTTGTATTTGTGTAGGAAAGTATTATGTGGAGTTGAGCTAAATGCAACAAAGTCAAGATTCATTTACAGACTATTGTTGTCACTCAAGATTCCCTCATAATAATAAGCAAGAAGGAAGGCATGATGCGGGTTTTGCTAATGTCTCTCATTTATTCTTTCTTCCTATATCTATTTACTTTCTAGCATTAGCCCTAGGTATTATATATTATCCGTGATATAGACCATTGTGCTCTTTCTTCAGTTGTGTGACTTGTAGCACTTTGTGTATTACAGGTGAGAGAGGCGGCGAAAGTGTTTAGTGGGACTGAAGCCGGGACGGGACCATTTCACCGCACATCAGAATAGGGACATTCATTGTTGCACAATGCTAATACACAAGAGAGCACTAAAAAGAATTAATACTTCTCTTTCTTGAGGTCAGGTCTTGTGGAAAGAGTGAGAAGTCATGTTCGAGGCGTTGGGAAGACTCCAACGGAACAATAAAGCACTGCAGACTGTTTTGTTAGGACTGGAGCCAAGTCCAAGCAAATCCACTCCAGCCTTCATCATCTTCAAAAAGAGCATTTACTCTCTGAAGTTCATCATTCGCCTTCCTCTTTGTCCACTCAATTGCCAAAAAGATCCAGAGGGTTGGGCACTTGGGCACTTTCCAACAGAGTTTCTCAGATTTGTTGCTCTAGCTAAAGGTACCCGTCCCTCAAGTGCCCCTTATTTTGATCTGGACACTGAAGAAATAAAAACGAGGAAAATAAAGTTGTAGACTACTAAATAAAAGTCAATAAATAAATATAAAGCAACTCAAATCGCCTCCTTTGTTTCTTTATTCATCCTGTTGACTTTTCTCTCCACGTTGCAAAAGAGAACTCACAACGGTACAATTAACCATACAAATCCCTTTTACTACTTACTATTCACCAATAGCATACTTTTGTAATAAAATCAAGACTACCTAAATAAAAATAACCAATTCCTTCTTTCGAACTGTAATTGTTTTTTAAATGCTCTTTTGAATAATGAAGAAAAGCAAATTGTTAGTGCTCCTTCAATTAAATGTTATTATACTAATAAAAGTTTAGCAGGTTTACACCGCAATAATGCACAATCAATGCAAGTGAATAACAAAGGCCATGTACTAAATGTCACAACCTGCAATTGCATATTACATTTAAAGTATTCACGTCATTTGGGTGAAATTTAAATATTTTTCATTTCCCTAGAGATTTTATGTCTATTGCATTTAAGAGTCATAAAGGAAGAGCAGTAGTAAATCAAGATTGATTTCCAATATTCCTATCAAGGGTTAATGGCTATTAGTAAAACGTTTGGCTGGTAGCCCATCAGTGTCACAGACATGGATATTTCCCATGTGTGTAGCCGTGGATGTAGTCCATCAGCCCAAAACGTAGCTACAGACACGGTTATTTATTTACGGCATATTTAAAATGAGCGTGCTAACTTTTTATTAAAATATTTTATTGTCCTCAATTTAAAGGGACTTGCGTATGGGGTGTAGGGTTTAAGCCACTTCATTATTTTCTGGCTTTTGTGTGACTTATTTAGATTGTGAGGCAGAGCGAGAAGAGAACAGGTAGTTTTTAATTTATTTGAAAATTTAAAAAGCAGGGTTTGCAGTTAACAATGGTTCCTCTCTCAGTTACAGCTATAGGAGGTTAAAAGCGTCTTTTATAGCTAAGTGAACATTTTAAAGGTAAAACAGAAGACATGGAGAGGTGGATGGTAAACTGACTATGAATCCTCATGTGTTGTTATGTTATAATACGGATAAAGAAAGGTGGGCAACAGTGGAAAGATACCTGATAGTCATTGACAGGTAAAATTCTTAGAAACCTGAGCACTGCTGACTCTGGGAAGATCAGGTAGACATGTTATTGCTTCGTTTCTCGAAAAGGTTAGCCAAAGTGCAGGTACCAAGCACAACAGGGAAATATTAAAAGCTATTGCTACAGATATAATAGATACTTACGTGTGCATAGTGTTCACTGTACTCAGCTGTTCAGTTCAGCTCAACTAACTCATTGTAAATAGGTTTGACTTTTATGTCACCGACGAAATGAGGCTATACACTACTACCGAAAAATAACAGGCACTATAAGGATTATATAATAACTGCATGAGAATTTAACCCTAAAATATTATAGAGCCCTTACACAATATATGAACGTTCCTCACCAAAAGTTAAGAAAATAAGTAATGCACTTTACTTTGGTTAACTATTACAGTTTTTATAAAAACTACCTACCTGGCTAATATATTCTTAGTTGTTAGAATAGGAGAACCTATCTTATCCGTAGATATTTCATGAAATGTTTATATGTATATCTATAGACTGTCTAGTTACATATCTTAACGAACTACCCTAACCTTTTTTCAGACTTGTTATAAAGTAAATACATAGACAGGTTCACTTTTCAATACTTCATGTCAAGTGAAGTCCATTTTTAAAAGAATTTTGATTTGAAGTAAAATAATCAACTGTTAATGAGCAATGAAGGGAAACGTGTTATGGCACAATAGGCTCAAAAATTCTAATCTTTTTTTCAGCATCTATACTATTTACATATTAAGCTGAATTTATGAATATTATTGAATTGATTAATGTAATAGGTAATTAATTTTGACTAAGTTTTAGGCTACTGGATTTGAGATGGAAAAATATAATAATTAGTTAGAATAATATATGCGACAAGGTAAGGCCAGCAAAAAAAACAACCAGAGAGATCAGGAAAAGGAAAATTCCACAATTTTCAGTGGAAATTTGCATATAAGATTTAAGTAGATACTGTTTGAATCGTCTTTTCTGTTTCCCAATCCTACGAGTATTTAGCATTTTATTCGTGACTCATGTGAGAGATGTAAGTCACATTCATTTTGTGTAGAAAGTGTAGCATTCAGAACTTTATTTTATGTATAGACAACTAAGTATTAGACTTGGATCTTTTATATCGGATCCTTTTGATGTATTAGGTGGATCGCCAGAAGGTAGTATAGTAGGTCCAATTAGTTACTGTTTCTATATCAGTGATCTTGATAGATACATTGATACACTAATTGTTCTTTTCGCTGACGATCTGGCCAACCCAATAGTAGCCAGTAATGGCTCAGATTTAATTGAGAATATACAAGCTTCAATGTCAGGGCTTGTCTCATGGTGCACAGACAATAAGTCACAACCGAACTGGTCAAAATCTGAATATGTAGTATTTAATAATCCTAATTGCACTAATACTATGGAATTAAAGCACCCTATATCGTTGGATGGTAATACTATGTACAATGTTCAGCAATTCAAATATCTAGGTATTTGGATAGAAGCTGACTTAACATTTAATAAACATGTCAGTGTACTGTGTCAAAAGATAGGACATAGATGCTATAAACTACTTAAGTATAAAAGGTACTTACCTGTGAAAACAATGATTATGCTTTTTAAGTCATTTGTATTAACTGTAATAGAGTATGGGCTGATAATTTATTCGGCTACCTCTAAGACTAATTTAGATAAAATTCAGAGAATAATTGACAATTTCTTACTCAATTATTTTTTCAGTAAGAAAAAGGTAGCTAGAATGAAAGCCCATAATCTACCTTATCCAAATATGTACTCCCTCTACAATACATTTAGTATTCTTACTGTTGAAGAGCATGTAAAATTCGTTACGCTCACTACTATGTACCCACTAATCATGCATAAATGCTTGTACCCATTAGAAGTTACAAAACTTTGGGACTATGATGTAAAAAGTAAAACTAGCAGATTGAAAAATATTCATATTCCATCTTTTAAAAAGGAATTCTACAAAAGATCTTTCAGATACAGGTCAGCAGCTAGTTGGAACTCATTACCTAATGAAGTCAAATCCATGGAGTCGCTACCACAATTTAAAACTGCTCTAAAAAACATCTCTGTGACAGTCGTACTACAACTTAATTTAACTAATGTACTATTTGTATTATACTGTATGTAATGAAACCAACTGACTATATAAGTATTTTCGTCGTACTAGGCATGTTCATTGAACATGCCTAGGTCCTCCATTGGAAATCAGTCGCATGTAACATTGTGTCTGTTATTGGTGTTTGACAATAAAGCAATTACAATTACAATTACAATTACAAAAAACTGACAAACGTTTGAGCTAGTAATGACGACACGGGACACATGTAGTAGCACCATTTTTCTTGTCACTCCAAATACATAATTGATGCTGACACAGAATTCCATATTCAGTGTCTGCAATGTATTTCAAACGGGGCTAGCTTCAATTGAATTTCAATCCAGCGGATTGACTGTGAATGCACCAAAAGCTTATGCTCGGTGAATTCTTTGCATGATTGATGATCAGTTAGATTGGCTGGGATTAGCCGATTTCCTTAAGCGTTGTGCATTGTTAGACTTCGTCTGCCTACACTTATCAAAGTACTTTATAGACTTGATTAAATATTCATCTTTTCGTATATGCTGCCCAGCCACTTATTTCCCATTTCTATCCACAGACTTACTTGTGTGTACTTGCAGTTAGTCTACTTTTACAACTCATGCTCTTCAACCACATGCTTTCGTCAATTCAGGTGAACTAAATAAAATGTCCAGTTTGTTGATGTGTACATGAGCACTTGCTAGATATATTTACTTACTTCATCTATGGCGCTACTTTCTTCCTACTAGTTCCGTGTGTCCAATGTCCTATTAGTTCCATACATTTTTCATCGTCTACAATGACCTAACAATGCTAACCGAACTGACTGCAGGACTGGCATGTTGTTGTAGAGAACAATGTTTTTAGCCAATAAATATTATTAAAAACAACTTACTTATGTAATACAATGTATTTTAACATCAATAATAAAAGTAATTGATGTACAGACCTAGGCATCAGTTAAAATTCTAAATTCTTTACAGAAATTTCATTTTCATCATCATTTTTTTCTGCCTAGCCTGCAATAAAAACTGCATTTTTGTCTTGAGTATGCCTAAGAAGGATTAAGTATGAAAAAATTGCATGCCAAAAATTATCTGAGCTAGAATATTTACAATTTTGCGAGTTTTGCATCCAATTTTTCCGGAGAACGAAATGAAACTTCTTAAGATACAACAACGTGAACAGAGCTTAAATTAATATAAATTGAAATTTGGTACTACCTACTACACAATTGTGTCTGGAGAAACTATCGTTGCATTATATATCTTTACAACAGCCCCATTTCAAATTAATGCCATAATTTCAGTTGGCTAAAAATCGATCCAAAGTGTATCGTACTACTCGTTATTAAATTAATAGTAAACCGCTTGTGAAAAATTAGTTTGTAGAATTGATAATAATATCGGTATACTTAGGTGTTGATATTTACTATTTTCGTGAGATATAAGCCTGATGTTACACCAACGAAATTCAAATAGCTTAATAGTGGGCTACATTAGTGCATAGCAATGGCAGGAAAAATGGCAGTACTATATTATGCTAGTAACCAATTGCACTTAAGTTTTTTTTGTTACTTCTTGACACATTTTTATAATTGTCAAACATTGCATTATCAGCACAATAACTACATACAATGTTGTATCTTGTGTAGTTATTGAGTGTGGAGTAAACATTTCATGTCAGGACCTGGCTTCCTAGCTCTACATTTCTGTAATATTTTGGCTGGGAGCTACAAAAGAATTGTATACAAGAATTGTGTTATCATTTTTAGCTGTCATTTTATTCACGATACACGACATAGTTGTAAAAGAGAGCAAGTTTTTGTCACAACTCGTATCTGTACTCACCCATTGAATATCAATTTCTTACACATATTTCCATTCCCAGTCTAAATACCTGTTCACTAATTTAAGATGCAATCCGTAATCCATACTACTATTTAGCTAGCATTGAAATTTATCATAAAAAGAAATAATGGTAGCAATTATTTGTATATTCCGTTTAGCAGACATTGTCATTTTAAAACATCTTTTGCTTTCGCTTGACACTTAATGATTTTATTTATTATTTGTGTGCATCAAGTGTGGATATAATATTATTACAATTTATTATTATTATAAACAGAATAATATCAAGTATTGTTGTTGCTTTCCACAGAAAAAATTCCAACATTCTTTGGTCATCCAGCGTAAACTCGATTTACTTGAGTGAGCAAGAATTTGGAGTGAAATGTTGTAATTTTGCGTTTCATTTTTTTCTAAATTCCAATCTTTTTCATTGGGGTCAACGTAAGCCTCCATTAATATTTTCTATTGTGAAAATTGCAATCTCATGACATGGATTCATGGCGTTGCACTATGTATCCATTTCTCTTTGTATTTTTCTAGCTGCACTTACAGAATAATACAAGAGCCCATTTAGTATGAATTGCTTTCACAGACAGTTGTGAAAATTCTTTATTTGCAATATAGATATATATTCTTATTGGATTTGGAAAGTTCGTTGGCTCTAAAAATTGGACGGAAATACCGTTGTAAATCGGCAGAAAACACAGTTAAATAAGTTTACTTTTCCCAGAGTATGTTGTTTGCAATTACTGGGAAAATTACATATCAAATTATTATAAATAGAACCTGAGAATGAAGGAGAGAAGAAATGCATTAAATATACAGAAGGCATATAACCTGGGAAGTAGAGTAATAGGAAGCAAATAGGAATTCTCATCCTCAATCGTTGGGTTTAGGCGGAATTGGAAAGAATAGCTTATCCAGGCATTCCAAAAAGTATTTGTCTATTTATTGTGGTATTTTCATGAGTTGGGCAAGTGTACTTACTCCTACTTACATGACAGTAAGTAGTCGAGCAGGTATTGAATGTGGATATGTATTTTAGAAAATACAAAATAAATAAGACACAAAGGGTGCTGGAGAGTTGTTTGGAGAAAAACTGGACGAGTTAGATTTATTGGAGAGATGCTGCCCCAATTCTGTCCAATTCTTTCCCAAGTTCTTATAGCAGCTAATAATCTATTACCTAAGTGTTCCTAATGGTCTAAAGATATCTAAGCGCGTCAAATTGCCCCTTAGCTGTATTTCTCGTGCACGAAAAGCACATTATAGTAGAATTACCTACAGCACCGAAAGAACAGATAATAGATATACATGCTACTACTGCCCATTATGGCACACACAGACATATACACTTCATATCACGTAACAACTACATTATGTGCAATGAAAATTATTATAAAAGA
The DNA here is from genome assembly GCA_009936455.2 of Tomocerus minor. Taxonomy (NCBI): domain Eukaryota; kingdom Metazoa; phylum Arthropoda; class Collembola; order Entomobryomorpha; family Tomoceridae; genus Tomocerus; species Tomocerus minor. The sequence continues at coordinate 23,122 of JAAAYG020053358.1, forward strand.
CCTGCATTTACTTACGTTTAGTTACTATTGGTATTTAATTCACGTGTAGCAAATGCCGTCTCATTTTCTGTATGCCGTTCCATATAGTGCTGAGCCTTAAGAATAAAAGTTAGGGGGCTACCCGTATAAATCCTAATGCGCTCTACGTGAATCAACTAGCAATCTTAACTGAAAACAGATAATTTGACGGAAATATGCCTAATGTGAAAATTACTGTTCATTCAAATAACACTAATAATTGAGTAGCTACATAATCTGTTCACATCTGACTATGGCATTCATGCAAAGTATTGTTTAACTCATGTTTAACACGACAGACTCTTAAGAGAACACACCTCACCTGACTGATAGCTACTTTATTACCTATCTCACTTTATGCTCTTCTCCTTGCATGGAATAATTAATTTCGTGTTGAAATACAGTACCTTAATTTTCCTAATTATCCCATACCTACTTATTCACTTAGGTATTCATTGGCAAAAGCCTACTTTCAACTTTTCAATATCAACAGAAACCTAAGAAAAATTGCGTGAAGGCTTTTTTGAGATCAGTAGGCCGACAAATGAAATCCAATTCCAACTCAGAACATTCCAGTTCTCTTCAATATATAATTAGTGTGTAGAATAAACATTTCATGTCAGGACCTGGCTTCCTAGTTCTACATTTCTCTATGTTTTTGACTGGGAGCTACAAAAGGGTGGAAAACAATACCATCCAGTCGAATACTTGAACAAGATCTGACAAACTCAATTAACGAACAACATCATCCAAATATGAAGACCAATTATCTAATAATTACCTGCCCTGGCAGAATTCACCCAAAAGTTGGAGTTCCTAAATACTCAACTTGTTTTTATCATAATACATTATTATTTGTCTGTAAAACATCGCGTGACTAAATTATTGCAAGCATGTAATAATGTTTACACTGCAGAATATTTGCAGATATTGCACAATTTTTTATTTGAGCTGCAACTAAATTTCGTCTTAAGGTGTGGCTGCATTTATGACATCATAAATATAGATGATTTCGTTAGAAGCGAATAAAGCATGATTCACTACATCAAATATTAAATTACAAATAAAAGCATGAAGAAAGGAGGTCATTATACACGGCATCATTGCCATGATATAATTTTAGCGCAGAATGAAACTCAATTGCAGTTAATAGAGTAGATGTACCTAAGGATAGATTTAGTAAAAGGAGAAAGTGGAAGGAAACTGACCTAAGTCGGCGTCACCAGTCTGTTTCAATAAAAGCTAAAACTAGTAATGTAATCTTGAGAAGAAACAGTAAATTAGGGAATGTTTACACAGTCTCCCTTTAGGATATTCTTGACTAACAATTTGTGGCATTAAATTATTAACGTCAGACACAGGTAGGCTAATAGAAAAGGGATAAAGTTGCATGCAATGCAAAACTCATCAGGACAAAACATGACATCAGATGATTGTATATGAGCCATAACATGAGAAAAGTTAGCTATGCGTGGCTGGTGGCTTGACTTGGCCATACCTAACCATACATAACATAAATACATAGTTAAGCAGCTCTCGAGTATCCACTAACTGTCTGTCCATATTAGGAAGTTAAATAAAGCCGAGATCCGCTTACACATGTACACTTAACACTGCTCCATGTCAGAGGAAAGGTAATTGCTGCAGTGAGAGTTTCCTGTCCTGTTTTCCCTTTCGTTTCCACGTTACTTTTCTTTTCATTATGATAAGAAGCTCTTCTTCAGCACAGGGACAAGTGCGCCCGTATATAGTTCTGTGAGTGGACACTTCTTGTTATCACTGTCTACTTATGAACGTTACTTATGTATCTTATAGTTGTAAGCGAAATGGAAACGGGACACACCAAAAAAACTTGCACGTATTTGCCCACTTGGCTTTTATATAGGATAAAATTGAGGAAGACACACTTTAGCGTTCAAATCGATAGCCTAGAAAAGTAAATTGATCGGAAGCGATAGGTTTAGATATAAAAAGGGTGGCCGTGTCAGTTTTTCCACTACTTGGTCTGTTGTCACCGTTCCAGAATCTCCTTGGCATAAAAGTTCTTTATCCTGCAGGAGAAATAGTTTGATGTAGTTACTGTTTCTGTAGATAGACATATAGAACATTCCTAAATAATCGTCAAGTTGACGAGTGAAGTTGTAGGAGAAGATTTGTTGAGTTGAGACAGATAGGTGGAGAAAGAGTGTAGGAAGGCGAGGATTCTCCTGTAAGAATTTGAATACTCATCGCATCTTTCTCACAGAGAGACACAGAGAATAAGATATAGCTTTAAGGATCGAGATAAGGTAAAGCTCATGAAAACGGATCTGATGAGCATCAACAATCAAGTGACGTTGATTGTACTCGCTCTTCACTTATTTACCATAACAAAACAGAAGAGGACGGGGAAGGGAGGCTGCAACTGTACATAGATATTTCCATACATTCCCACAAGACAGAGTCAGGAAAGCGAAAGATGTTAGTGTAAGTCAGCTCAGAGCTACAGCGTCCATGCAACTTGGTTAGTTAAAGTCGAATAGTTCTTTAGCCAGTGGAAAGGAGTTTGCAAAGAGCATTGTATTCTTTTGAAGATGCATAGGAACGTGGAGTGAGAGTAGCTAATAGTTAGACATAGGAGAAGAGTTGGAATTTTCGGAATCCGGTCTGACAATGAGTGGTGTGGATTGAACGTTGAACTGTGTGATCTGCAACCATCTGTTCATCCTTCGAGGGACAGTCACAGTCAAGTCCAATCCAGTTCAATATACAATCCAGTTCAGCACAGAGCAAAACTCATCTCCTCTCACTATCCTCATTCCTGACATAACTTGGGAACATAATGTACGTCTCTATGGCAGTCCAACTCATTCCTCTCCTCCATGGCACAATGTACAGCTAAATAATCACATCCTTTCAATTGTAGCAGCGTAAACAGAAATCCCAAGGAGTGCAGTCGCTAGGGAAGTTGGCAGAAGAAGATCGGCGAGGGAATTGCGTGGAGATGGGCATGAAGAAAGTGGCATTCGCGTTTCTCCTCTTCTTCTTCGTCGCGAAGACGGAGATCGTCTCGAGTTCAGCACTAGGCAGCCAGCTGACTCTTGTTCCGACTGGGGCATTGACTGAGGTAAATGAGAGCAAGAGTCCTGACTCCTTGACTCCTTCAGAGATGCAACCGAGGAAGAGGCGATCCACGGGCTGGGTATGGGGATCTCCTGATAATGACAGCGGAGACGAGCCGAAGCGTGAGCCCAACACCAAAGACACTCATCAGCCTCCGGAGGAGCCACGGCCCAAGTCTCCACCTGAGAAACTTGTCGAGGATGTTGGTAAGGAGTACAAGGCACACACATCCACTCACTCATCAACATCCTCACAATAATGCATTAGTTTTTATGTGATTATGAAATCAGTTCGCTATGACTTCCATCCCTCTTCCTTTCCTCTCTCTCTCTCTCTCTCCTCAATGCAAATTATCCATTAGCTATCTCTCTCGACTTCGTTTTTCTGCTTTTTGCCTCCTTTTATTATGAATTATACGCGAGTGGATCAGAAATTCGTTTCATATTCCGTAATTGTGCTCTGACTAACTTTTCTCATGCATTTAATTTGCACTAAAGTTGTTTCATGTCAGACTCTAACTACATAACTACTTCACATCCCTGCCTGCATTATATTATTATTAGTTATTAGCTAGGTATATAGCCGAAATTTGGCTCCTCACATACTCCATGAATGTGAGAGATTCTTCATGAGCAGCACAGAGATATATGCAAGTTTGAAAGGAAGGATCATAGCTCTAAGTGAATTTTATGAAGAAAGGGGAGTTGAATGGAAAATATTGTAATCCGTATCAATGATCATCTTAACAGTGGAGTTTGGCATACAAGTTATCTCTAAATCATTCAGCTCCTAATGACTATCGAATTTTCCTGTTGGCTTCCAATGAAACACTTTTATTACGGCAAAAAAGGGAATCTTTTCTGCGTCTCGGATTTGCACGCACTCTTCTCTTCCTTGCCGTAATAATCTATGTACACTATGTAGATAGCTAGGCAGGTAGGCAGTTGTAGCAGTAGAAATTAAATACTGGACAGCAACTTATGTATAGTTAACAGAAACAGACACCCTGTAGTGTAGATTTTTAGAGATTCTTTCATCGTACGCACAGACGAACAATGCGAGCTACGTGATATAAAGGCAACTTGCTAAGTTACACTCTCTGTTCTGTGTGTGTGTGAAAAAGTCTTAACTATCTGCGTATCGGTGAGACTGAAGTTGTTCAGACATCACTACGTACACTATGGTTAGTTAGGACAACATACATAACTGCGAGTGTGTAGAGGGGAAATGAGATTCCAGTTGCTACGCAAGTAGATCGTATGCAGATAGAGGAGATGAGAATTAAGGAGCTAGTCAAAACTTCCTCGGCTCACTTTAAATTTTTAGAGGTGAGCGTAAAACTCTCTGGGTCCTTTCGCTAATAAAGAGTACATTTGCGTATTTCATTTGAATGGAAACACGCCTGTTGCTCTTCAACTTCTGCTGCAATGCTCGACGAGGAGGAGAGAAAGAGAAGCTTGCTGGGCACAAGATAAGTGAACAAAGTGAGTTCATGGAATGCCCTTTACTTGCATCACTGATAAGTAGACTGTGTGCTAAATAACAAGAGTAGAAATGAGAAGGGCTTTAGCACTTAAACTCGTGTACAAGGGAGAGAGAGAGAGACAGGAACACGAAGAGCATCTCTCTCGCCTCCAGAACTTTACAGTAATGTAAACACATGGATGTGTGTGTGAAACTAAGAGGAAAGGATGAAATGAGCCAAGGGATTGGATAAGTAATAGGGAATGTAAGAAATAAACTCTGATCTGAGAATATCAGTTCATTAGTTCCTCTCTGCATGCGCATATAAAGGGACTTAGCATATTAAACTCACACTTTTATAATTATATCTCCTATAAGTATGCCGTGGCACAAACAGACGTAAGTACTTATGATCACTACATCGTACTGATAACACTACCATATAATTATCCTGTTTACTCTTTGAGTTTCAGTTTAAATTCAAAGTCAAACTCAAACTGTGCCCTGCCCAGTTAGTCAGTTAGCTCAGCTATCTCCATGCCAATGTTTTCGCATAAAAATCAAAAGGCGACCTCATTACAAGCGTGTGGCTTATACCTACCCAGTACTCAATAATAAATATATCTATCTGTACACCTTATTTCCTTTTCCCCATAACATTCTTATAATTATATTGAGTTTTGTTGGGGAAATTCCGACGCACTAGCTTTTTGCCTTGCTTCAGAAATACAAATATTATTATTATTATAGTTAAACAAGTGTTTACAGGTAGGAGTTACAAATATCTTGTTTTTACTAGAGCTATTTCCTAGATGTTTATCCCGAGATTGCTAATATCTATATAGATTGCTGTTGTAGTGTAGGTAGACTAATAGCTCGGAGCAGAGGCAAAAAAGTAAAGAAATCAACTACTATTTATTTAAAAGACGGACAATAGGAGTTGTTGTAGGCGAAAGTTGGGAATGATATGCAAAGAGCTTCCGCCCCGCAGTGAGGTGATGATACAAGTGTTCGTATGAAGGCTTGGCAAAGCGATGCCTACAGATTTAAAGTGTTGCCTGGCCTTAAACCACTTTAAAGAGTCGAATTGAACACTCGTGTAGGTAAAACGTAGGCAAGACTCATTTGCTATATAGATGTTATTATGAAATAGCCGACTATAAGGATAGGATCAACATCATAGAGCCACAGCCATAGATTATTACGCTCTGTGCAAGTAAATAAGTAGATTCTGATTGTGAGATTTCATCTGTCTCTGCACACACACAGACTTTTTATTCAAATGATGCTCATCGAAAAAAGTTTATATAACATGATAGGTACCTACCTACATACATAATAAGTAAGCACTAAAAGTGTAAAAGAATTCTAAATTACAGCAAGAAGGGGATATGTGCGCGGAATTATATTATTTCCGTAATATTTATGTCATATCCTATTGTGTATATCTATATCAGGAAGAGAGTTAATGGCAGTTAGGCTATAAGTAAGTCAAGTAGTAAATGTGCGGTTGGTTTGTTAACATTATAGCACTACATTATGGCAAGACTTCATTTTCGAGAGTTGGACTGGACTCTTCTTGTGTTTCTCTCTTTCCTCGTCTGACTCTGACTTGCACTTGGCTTGACTAATTGTTGCAAATCTGTATGCAGAGAGCGAGTGCGATGATTATGATGTGGATAATATGATAATACAGTAATTCTTTGTTTTGTTTCTCTGGTACTTTACTTAATAGAATTGGTGGAGCCGAGATCTTACTTTACATTTCTGGCGTTCTCAACTTCCCCGGCTACACCGGCTACCACAGCACCACCACCACCAACAACATTGTCCAGTAATTGCACCTGTGTACCCTATTATTACTGTGACGAGGGACAGGTTCGGATCCCACACTGAAGACTTAATCACTCTTATGCATATATAATTGAACAGCTCCTAATAAATTATCTGCCTACTCCACTAGCGCATCTTCCTCCTTCCTTCCTTCCCACAGCCCCGCAATATCCTCCTTACGAATACTCCCTCCTATTTTAAATACTCTTTGCTAAATAAAAAAAGCCACACACACAACTCTTCTTACTTGCTCTTTAATCTTACAATTTTTAAGACCTAATAACCTTAGTGACTACGCATATACCAATTACAGCTGCCACCAACAACCTCTACATTTAAAATCCTCGTCTCATTCTTAACAACAACAACTTTTTTGGAATCCTTGCAATTTTTTTCTTTTCTCCTTCTCCTTAATTGCTTCTTTTCACTAAACATCTATTGTTCGTTCATTGAACATATTTTTGATTTTGTTTTTCAATTCCCAACTGACTCATGAAATTTCCTCAAAATCCCATTTTTCAAATCTTCTCATTTTTTGAGTAGATAATTTAGTGTTACTTAGATATGGATAGTTACTAATTATTTACAGTTAGCACTTCGTGGAAATTATTTAGAGAGAAACTAGGAGTTCTTATGCAATTTTACTCTTATAATTTGCACACATGTATTTGCAATAGAAATCTGGACAAAAGATAGGAAAGTGTTTATTGTACTACTTAAAATGCGAAGTAGTTAGGACCATCCAATGCCAAATGGCGGCTTAGTGCACGGTATCTTGCAATATATTACTCTCTTAGATCCATAATGTAGTTTTACGTTGTTCTGATTCTGATCTTGTCGAAATGATGCGAACAGGTTGTAACCAGTGGAGTCATTGACATCAGGGATGGCTGGCCGTGCCGTTCCATCCTGGAAGTTTGTTGCAGAAGCCCGCGTCCTACGCCTCCAGCCCCAACTGCTGCCCCTCCAGGACCCACCCCTGCTCCTCCTCCAGTCACCGTCACGGCCCTTCCAGGATTCAACCCCAGATGCGGCACTCTCAACCCGAATGGCATCAATGCTCGAATTCTCGGCTTCAAGGTAAAAGAACGATTCTTATTTTTTTCCCAATGACATTTAGTAATTAGAACGATATGAGTAATTTCAAACCAAAAATCATCCTCGTGTATGTATAGTTCTTTCCGAAAGAAAATTCCCTTGCGAGTTGCATGTCAACCTCTATAAAAAGGTGCAGCAATAAAAGATGTAGCTACTTACGATTAACTAATCCACTACTGTTTACTACTTCATTCACACGATAAAGAATGCGGTTTGATGAAATAAACGACGATGGTTTTGTTCACTGGGGATGGGTAATTGCCTAAGTTAGTTAACAAAGGAGGGGATTTTCTTCTAATGGTTTGGCTCTTTTGACTTTTCTAATCTTGCCATTAACACTTTAATCTCGCCATTACGACTTCCAGGGCTTTTTCACTAACACTTTTCATACCAAATATTCCTTTAAATACTGTGATGAATGTATCACAAGGCAAATATCTTCAATTAGCATATTAGAATACTTTTTAATAAATACCAAAGTATGCAACTCCATTATTTCTGTATATTTGCATTAAAATAGGACAAATTGCATAACATTAGCATAAGCATCTTTCTAAGAGACTCTGTAAGACAAATGTTATTTTATGCTATTCTATTATTTATATTCACTGCATACAGAATTATGTATTAAATTGCTCGGATGCAAAAAACTCGTGAACAAATATCATTTGCAGCACATCACAAAAACTTTAACCAACCTGCTCTGTGACAGTGGTCAACTACATACCTACACATGACATGTCATCTAAATCTAAATGGTTTACCTACAGTTTTTCTGTTTGTTTTTCTATGAAGTAATAGGCGTCTGCTCTGTGGAATTAACTAGGCACGAGTTGTGCAGTTGTAGTAGGAGATGGACATTTAAGGAGTACTTGACAAGATTCTGTGAGTTATACCTTGCGATAACAATTTTAAAATTTTCCCATGTCACTTTGCCGCCGTGGCGTTGAATCGAATTTAAATTGCAAAAATTTCACGCCTAAAATTCTGACAGCTTGGAGACACGTACAAAGATGCAAAAAATGTCAAAAAAATAAGAAAATAAGTCACTAGGGCACATGATTCTTACTTATGCGTATTTGTTTTTCTAAATGCACGATAAAAATCAAAACACATTTTTTCAATCAATTTTCAATCCATTCACTCCAAAAAACCTTAAATTTTTCATATATTAGAATTTTATTTTTGAAAATGTTGGAAACCAGTGCCCTCGAAAAATATAAACAGATTTCAAAAATGTTTATTTTGTTGTTGTACATTAAGCCGTTCTTCTTGAATCAGGCTGGGAATCATGTCAACCCCTCCTTAAAAAGATAATAAGTAGCTGGAATGGAAAGTATTCCATTCTTCTTGTTTCTTCCACTGATTTTAATGTCTATCTCAACTTCTTATGCATCCTTCTGGACTTTGTTTTGTTTGATCCCTTCACGTTGGCCTATTTTTTTCTTAATGAAGTTACTAATATGACGACGACCAGGTCCTACAAAGATAAAGGAAGATTATGGTAATTTAATTCAAGATTAGTTTTTTTCAGGTCACTATTTAGGTTAGATATCATAGTATCATTACTTTGATGTGTAGCAATAATGTTTCATATAACGAAGCGGACCCATTGCTGAGCGACATAGAGAAAGCATTTAATTGTGACTAAGACTAAGAAATATAGCAAATAGGTACCTACCTATATTTAAACCAGTATGCATAGTGTTGAATGATTATTAAACGCTTATGACTTTCTTTTGACTACTAGTGTCTCAATGTTTTATAGAATTTATTTGTAGGGCACTAGAAATGAAGTTCTCGTACGCTCCTTACTGCTATCCTCTAGAAGGAAGGTTAAAGATCATGTAGCCATTTGTGAAATGTGTATCTTGGCAATATAACGAGGACAACAGTCGGCAGTCGCAAGAAAAGAATTCGCGATATTTACATATTATGATAGCGAGATAGTTTGAGTGGAGTGGAAAGAGTTGCTCTAGAGCTATCTATAAAACTGAGGGAAACACCTACCTACAGCAAAGTAGTGTACTGTACAGGGTGAGGCAGGCAAGGAAAGCTGTGAGATATAAAGTCAAGGAGATAGTAAAGAGGAAGCGAGCCGAGCTGAATGCACAAAATGAAAGAAGCTTATTTATTGTTATCGACTTGAACTTGAACTAGAATTTGAATTTAAATTCGACGAGAGAGCTTTGAAGATTTGAGTTCAATTCAATTCAACTGCACTGGTCGGTGATGTCGGAATGAAAGAGTCTTCACCGACGGACTACGAAGTCAGAATGATATTATACCTTGTGCAATGCACGCTATGATGACCTAAAGACTTTGCTTTGCCTAATCCCAGTGAAATTAACGAGTTAACTACAAATATTAGTTGAGCATCTCCCCAGACGCTCGTCTCATATAAAAGAGAAGAAAGCAAAAGTTAAAGCTCGTCATGTCGTGCCGTGCTGTAGACTTGACTTTTGGACTTTTTGTCCGTCTTGTGTTAGGTTGTCAGCTCACAGAGCTCACGTCAAATACTTTAATAAATAAACGAGAATACTCGACTTGTCTTCTTGTTTTGTTTGTGTGTTCTTCCTTATGGTACAGTTAGCATATAGCTGTACATATTAAATAGTGCTCAGTCAAACGCTCTTCATCTCAAAACCCAGAGATGTTATAGGTATGAGAGGGCAGTTAACGAGTTGCAAACGCAACTGTCAGTTGCTCTCAACTTTTCAGCATCTCTTCTTCCTAGAAAGGACCTACTGCACATTTTAATTAGTTAACTACCAATACTATCTTCATCACATACTTATTTCAGCAGCATTAATACATCTAATCACTCCATGTCTCTGGGCCAATTTAAATATGGTTAATATTTAAAGGAGCTATGTGTGTGTGTGAGTACACTGAAGCACTTGAGACATAAAAGTCGTTGCATAACTTTATTTAAACGACGTGTGACCCCCAGAATATTCTCATTGCATTAATACTTCATTCTTTATCTTATTAGAGATGGAATTTCTATGAATATTTCTGTTCTAATTTACATCCAATTCATTCTGCTGCTTCCCTTACATAAATTTCATGTAAAATTAATGCGTTATATTCTGCTTCAGAACTAAAAATGAGCTGATACTCGAAATAAGTTATAAAACACTTCGTCGTATTAGAATTGTAAAAATAAATTGATAATTGCAAATCAATCTCTTTTTATTGCTTTATTGCATTAGAATTATATTTTTCTCATCAATTCCGTAGGATTCGGAATCACAATTTGGGGAATATCCATGGATGGCAGCCGTTCTTGAAACCAAAATTATTGGCGGAAAATGGGTCTACCAATTTCTTTGCGGAGCAGCCCTAATTTGGCCTTCGGTAGTTGTAACAGCTGTCCATTGTGTCAAAGGGTGAGAAAAATCATAAGATATGTATGCATGATGACATAAAAATGCACTTATATAATTGATATCTTTAACGCAATCTGCCAACCAGAAAGAAGCCAGACCATTTAACAATACGATTGGGGGAATGGGACACACAAACCACTAATGAATTTTATGGCTACCAGGTAAAAACTATTGGAATGTACTCGTAATCGTAATTAACCACTTAAATGAAGTTATGTGATGTATGTATGCTTCTCCCTGCTTAAACATTTGATATCTAGGCATTTATCTGGACTCCTTGAGTGGAGAAGAGGTGATCTTTGATTGTGCGCTGTTAGTTGTCACGCATTCTTAATAAATTCCAACTATGTATTTCAACAGAAAAAGATGCACAAAATTAATATTGGCTAATATTTAATGCCTGTGGCGACAAGTACACTTTAAATATAATTCTGCTTCACGTCTTTTGTTAAGCATTAAGTCATAACGCTCAGAATGTATGAATGCTGATTTTGAAAAGGTAGAAGTTATTCTTATAAAAGTTTGAAATACAATTTGTTGACTCTCTGGTCTGTTTGAAAGGACATTCGCGGAAAGGAAATCGTGATTCATCCTGAATATTGGGGCGGAAGTCTGTACAATGACATAGCCTTGATTTTCTTGCAACAGTCAGCTATACTTTCACCCCACATTGACACAATATGCTTGCCGGCTGCAAATACGCCCTTTTACGAAAATTCGTCTTGCTGGGCCACTGGATGGGGAAAAGATGCTTTTGGTTAGTAGGAACAATTTCGAAACAAAACTTTCGTTGTTAACTATACGTATATATACACAATAATTTCAGAAAAAATAGTACCAACGAAAAATACTACTAACAAAAAATACTAATAATAAGTAGTGCAGTCAAAGTACAGATTTATAACAAGATACCTCTTTTCGAAAATCACTAATAGTTAAAAATAATTGTAAACCAATCAGAAACTTTGAACATTTGGTTGTAATTTAGCAATAATAGCGTGCCATCTTATTTATTATCTAAAGCTCAAAGTGGAACTAAAATTTTTGTTGTCTCTCAGGAACGAGTGGTTCTTTCCAAGCTATCTTAAAGGAAGTTGAGCTTCCGATAATTCCAGCGCCCATTTGTCAAACGGCTTTAAGAGGGACAGATTTAAAAAGTAGCTTCAACCTGCATCCAAATTTCCTTTGTGCTGGAGGGTTGAAAGGTCTCGACACTTGTGTGGTAATTGCCAAATTTAAAAATTCCATGATAGCAAAGAAAAATAAATCGTATCTTGATTTTCCAAAACTGTTTTTACCATGAGATGATTCACATTGGGACCGTCCAACTTCACACAATGATTTTTATACGAATTATTAGGGAGATGGAGGAGGGCCATTGGTGTGTCCGAGTTTGATTGACCCTTGGCGCTATGAATTGGCTGGAATAGTTTCATGGGGCGTGGGTTGTGGAAATTATGGAGTCCCTGGGGTTTACGTCGACGTTGCGAAATTCCGAACTTGGATTGATGTGACAATTTCCACGCGTATCCCAACCTACAATGTTAACAGGGTGACGATTGGATCTTCAGCGAAAACTCTGAGAGAACAGTCGTATGGGTGACGATCCGTCGGCGGGGACGAAAGATTTCAGAAATAACAAGAATAAAAATGGCTATGAGACAGGGACTGGAAATGTTCGCAAAGGATTTCCTGATGCGTTGCAGGAGAGTTCCGGAAATACTATAGTTGAAAACAAAAACATTTTTCAAAAGCTTTTAACGGGGTCCTTTACCCTATTGCCGCTATTCTTCCTTATCTATTACGATTAGTTTTCATAGTATCTGCTACTAAATGTACTTTTTATTTATTCAATATTCAGTCACGCAATTTTCTCTAAGATCAATTTCACAGCCTCAAAGATTGTTGAACTTTTATGTATAATTTCGAATTAAATTTTAGTAAAGTTGTCAAAATATCACTGAGATGCACCATATACTTACATCATAAATAAATATTATTTAATGTGTATGTATATATTTACTAGTCGCTACAGATAATCCTTCATAGGCTGTACTTCTGTTGGGAAGTAGGTGCCATACAAATCTGTTTAGATTCTGAAAACAAAATACCATTTAAATACCAACTATTCATATATTATAATGATAATAATGTTGAATTTCGTCGCTAAAAGATGTGTTTATAAATATATGTAGATATTAGAACTTTGTCTTATCTCATTTATATGCGATTTCTGTACATTATTGTGTTAAAATCAAATAAATCAAAACAGTACTACTATTAGATATCTACAGCAAAAAATTTAATTCTTATAACCACCCAACTAAATTAGCATTAAAAAATTTCTTTGTTCGTTGTTCAAGAGATTTGCTGGTTCAATTTTCCAGCGTATCAGAAATTGTGTCCTCTAGAAATGACTACCATTTATATATAAGTGTGAAAGGACATTAACAATTTATCATACTGGTCAACGACATGTTTCCAATTCATATAAGTGAGCAGCAAATGCTATATAAAAGCACAATGTGTCTTTATTTGTTGCTACTGAGAAAAACTTGAGCAGCAGAGATGAGAGGACCTAACTAACTGCGTGTGGAATATCGGAAACCATTAACACATGACTTAGTAATTTATTGAGCAGCAGTCAGCGAGATTTTACTAGTTAAATGTGACGAAGTTAAAAAAAGATTCAAAAGTGAAAACTTAAAATTAATTGAGACAAAGATGATTTATTTTGCAAAGTATCACGACCATCAAAGTCGGCATAAATAAATAAATCTGTAGCAGATCACAATTACCGATATCATTGAAGAGATGGACTCCTATGAGGGCAATAACCTTTAATCCTGTCCTAATTTGAGTTATTTGACGAGGAAGTATATTTTATCAATTTATCTATACACATATAGATATACAGTTATACTTTAATATCTATTTATTTGCCAAAAAGATGCAGACATAATAAATTAAACCATTAAATTAGATGTTGTATTAATTTGTGGTGGGGCAAACTCCTTTCTGTGTCCACAACCTATTAAATTGTCTTTGGTTTCGGTCGAGTGAAAGTGTCCTTCTTGATTACACCCTTGCAACTCACAAATTGTGAAACACAATTCACGAAAATCTCAGCATCGTATATTATTACATTGAATTGAAACTCATTATTAATAATCAAAATGCGTCCAGGAATATTTTTGGGTTTTTTATTATTCTTTAGCGACTTAAAAATTAAAGTAATATTTGGAAGTGATTTCGAAGGATCCTGTTCAGTGACTTCAGACTGTGATAATTATGAAGCTAGAGGTCTGACCTGTGACAATGGTTTCTGTGCCTGTCGTTCCATTGTCCCGATGCATTACGATTTCAAGGAAAATGCATGCAGAATAAATTTGGGAGAAAGATGTGCCACTGCTAACGAAAGCCTCGATAGATTTTGCCCATCTGGAACTGCCTGCATTTTACTAACCTACATTCCCCCGAATACAGTGGTTCGGGTTTCGGACTTATTGACTCCTCGATGTCGGTGTCTGAACGGAATAGCCCAATTGAATCTGGACAACACAAGTAATTGCGTCCCTTTCCAAGAAGTTGGTGAGAAATGCGACAATGTGAACCCTTGCGACGAATCTGCGAAAGTCCACTGCGTAAATAACATTTGCCAATGTGCTCTTGGACAAGAAGACATGTTTTTTGACGACGCCAGTCATCGCTGCGTATCTCGCGTCGGGAAAAAGTGTCTTCCTTCGACGTGTAATATAAACGCGCAATGTGTTGCTCCCTCAGGAGAACTTTGTTCTGCCTACGAAGACTGTCCAATGGGAATTTGCAAATGTCTTCCGGGATTTTCTCCAACAATCGATGGAACACAATGTTTAAGGAGCTATGGCCAACGCTGCGACTCAACCATTGAGTCCAGAAAATGCAATCATGATGAATCTCTTGACTGTTTAAATGGATTGTGTCTCTGTGCCAATCCAATGAGTCACATTTATATGAACACTACAGGAGAGACAAAATGTTTGAGCTTAATCGGCCAAAAGTGCACGGATGAGCAAGGGAAACCAAAGAAATTAAATTGTGTCGAAAATTCTGTTTGCGTCAAAGGCGTCTGTGAATGTGACAGGGATTTTATCAAAACTCCGCAACACACTTGTCTCTTGAGCTACAACGTAAGCTGCAGCTACAACCAAAAACTTTGCGATTACTTCAGCGGACTTGGCTGCAAGGACGGCGTTTGTCAGTGTTTTGATTCTCAGTTGAACTATGACCTGGCAACGAAGACTTGTGTTGGGGACAAAGGATCTTTTTGTGGACGAATCAAAATTAATCATGAGGATGTCCCCGTCTTCTACGCTCATTGCAATCAGACTGCCAATTCTGTCTGTCTACCCGATAAGTGGGGAGAGATGAGCTCATGTTCCTGAAAAATAATTCTTACGGCATTATTACCGCAGCAATAATCTAGTTAAACTAAAACTACATTGTAATGTAAATTGTAGTTTAAAAACGTATGACTGATTAGTTCTTAATGAACAAAAGTGTAATACATATACATCCAACGCTTTCACAAAAAACAGGAATTAAAAATATTTATATGTTTTAGCACACATTATTTACCAGAAAACATCAACCCACACTGATTGCATGGTATCATAAAATTAGTAGAACTGTTTTATTGTTTTAATTACACAGCAGAACAACATTCTATACTTAATTAAAATTATATTAGTTTAATTAATTGCATTCGGGGAGATGAACGGTTTGAAATGACGATTGGTTGTACCCAAATAAAAGGCTAATAGCATCTTCTCAAATTCCTGAAGCAATATGATCTTTTAAGTGCTGTAAAAATATTTGTGCCTAAGTATAATTTTTGTGTTTTAAGGTATGGCATTAACATTGCGGTGTACTATCAATATAACCCGAATATCATCTTTCTCTGGGTTTAAGAGTTAGGTCGAGTGTAGTGTAGAAGTATTGGTAAGTTTTATTACCTGCTTGGCTTATGCTTTAAACATTGGAGAAATTAGTGCCAGCGTGAAACAAAGAATATTATAATTAATAATAATAAATACGGGCAACGTGAGTTGTGACGTGAGGTATGTGCTCTGTGGACTGCTTAATGTATGGACAGCGTATGCCATGTCCATTTTTTGCTGGATATTTTTTATAGCTCTTTTGCCATGGACTGTCTTATAACTTTTCTTCGGATAATACATTAGGGCTCTATAGCATCTTTCTACTGATTTCTCTATTCCAAATAATTCGGACAAGAGCAGAAAGAAGGAAAGGTGAATCGTTGTCTAAAATGTTGGAGTAATGTCTTGTAGTCTGTACTAATTCCACTCCTACTTATTATTTCGTATAGAATTTAGTGGCAAGGTCGATGGTTATGAAATATTTTTGAGGGACGTCAGGACGTCCGTCCGTGCCGGCCACTCTATCCTTGACTACCTCATAAAATAATATTGGATATCATGTACTGCCGAAACGGAGCAGAGCTAATAATAAGCAAGAGGTGAGATCTTTGCAGAGGATCCTTGTCCGAAAATAGAAAAATGTAATCATCTACCTGCTACATTTAATCTCCTACTCACTACAATTTTAACCATTTTCCAATTTTCTTGACTGATGCACCAGGAATGCATTTCTGTATCTTTTATCTGAGAGGAGTTGATACCAGGAAATTATTCTATAGTGGCAAGGCCGTCTTATTAATAATAAGGTAGGCAGGTTTCCCTTTTTATATTCCGTTCAAAATTCTAAGCCCATAACCAACACAAAGTTGTAAAACGTGGCCACATACTTACTGCAGGATTTAATACAGAAAGTAAGTCATAATATTAACCGCATCTGCTCATAATACTCTGCCTAAAAGCTTTAACTTAAATATACCTTAATGATGCTCACAATAAATACATATCCGGGTATTCAGGCACTACAAAGAACACGCATGAAAGTTCATCCCTGCTTGCAATGACGAAAATGAAGGGAAAGATGAGTTTCAGTTCTATATTCAACAATCTAATCTAATGTACATAGATGTGTATACATATTATTCTGTTCTGATGAACCTTATTACGCTTCGGCTTACACCTCCTTGACTCACAGGTATTTATTTCATCGAGAGGTAGCAGGTAGGTTCTTTGGTATTCTTTTTTATTCAAGTGCCTACACAGATATAAAAATGTAGATGCTATTGCTGGTGAGGGAGTGAGAGGGCTTATGTTTGGATCACAGATACTTTATAGAAGATGCTTAGACAAATAGTATTTAATGGTGAATGTGTATATCATTGTATTTTATATGTATTAGTCATAATTGTTGAAATGGGTACCTAATGGGTTATTCTTCTTGTTCCGTGTAATGGAGATTAGTTGTAGAGCTCAGTATAGAATGAGCATCGTCCCTTGTCTTCTCTTGACTCACGGAACTTCAGAGAACGTTAAGAACCTCATCTCAGCAGGCAACTTAAGAAGCCATGCATCAGTCAGGCCTACCGACTGTGAGCTTCTTCCATTTATCACACAAACCAAGTCAAATGTCAGAACACCTTCCTTGAGCCTCAAAATATTTTGAATCCCGAAAATCATACATGTAATACTTTCACTTGCATCACAGTAGTGGACTCCAAATCCCAATCCTATCTTCTTCCCGATCCGGAATCTTAAACAAACAGCACATACCATTACCAGACTCTTTTACCTTTTTTATTTACAGTTTCCTATCGGTCACTGGGAATTTATCATTACCATCCTCCCTCTTTGTTTATCTATAGTTCCATTTTCAAGGAACAGATAAGTGTGAAATTGTTAATCTACATCTTGTTCTTCCTCTTCATACATTCTTCAAATATGCTATCCATGGAAAAAAATTAATGCCTAAATAGTAATGACCTTTTCTACATTTTCGTTAAGGTTTGATTTTAATGTAAATGAACAATCGATGTAGGTACCAATCGCTTAGGAAATAATTCATTAATTGAGCATATTTATTTCAGTGACTGGTAATCGATCGTTATGATAATACAAGATTCATGACAAAATGACAACGCTATAACTCACGTTGTTTCATATACAGTCATTCTAACATTGGCTAACTGAAAACGAAAAAAAAATTACATGTCAAAATATTATATCACACGATTGAAAAAATGAATTTGTGGCAAAAAAGAAGCTCGATGGATTTCAATTTAAAGATGATTTTGATTTCAAAGGTTATTGTACTGTCTTTCTTTGTGGAGAAGACCATTTCTAATTGAAAGAGGTAGATTTAGCTCCGCTATCTGATGTAGTCGTTCTCGTCCTGCACATTGTCGAATGACATGGCGACAGAGAAACATCAGTGGCAGTGGTTCAGGATTCAGTCCGCCAATGTATTTCATCGATATTTCGCAACTACCCCAAACAGTAGAAACAATGGGATACAATTTTTTCCCTTTCATTCCACTAAATGCAATTCCCAGATATTGTCCGTCTACTACAAAGGCCAAAGTTCCTTCGTCCATGTCCAAAACCACCAAAAACGTGTCTGGAACGATAAATTTCTTATAGGGTTCGACTGAAGCTGGATAGAGTACACCAGAGGCCACATTTTGACTGTCGTGACACAACACATTTCTTAGTAGGTCCCATCCCCACGATTGATCATTGCTACCCACTAAACTCTGGTAACCGTTCGAGCTAAGTGGAGCAGCTTGAGTAGCAACTCCAACTATAGCATGAGAGCCTCTTTGTCGAGTTGACCAATGGATCGCCCATACATGAAACCCTTTTGTAAAGCCAATTTTACCACGGATACAATCTGTACTCTGTTGTCGATTATTTCGACAGGCTGTTAGCTTATTGTCTTCTTTGACAAACATGTTTGCAGATCGGTCATCTGAGTTCCAAGAATACTTTAACTGGATCTCTTTTGTAGCAGGGGGCAAATCCAGAAGCATGTCGAGACGCGCTGGAAGTGGTGATTCTTCGGCAAGCTTCCAGGGACCAGGTGTTGGCGTTGTCGCCTCACTCTCATAAACTTCACCTCCGTCGACTGAGACTATCTGGCCCATGATATTTCACGCTTCTAGCTCGAGTCTGCAGATATTGGTGTCCCCCACGGGTGTAATAAGCGGAAGACCTGGAGGAATGGCGTGATATTGAGACTCAAAGACGCTGAGGTTGTTGAACACACGGAACGATGATGATCGATCACACAATTTCAAACCGGAAACACAGGAATCAGAAGCTGGATCTGCTGTAGACCAGGGAGATTGTCAACCTGCCTTGGGCTGAAGAAATGGAAAGGCAGTGGATGAGTAACACCAATACCTCGTGAACTGACAATCAGATTTTGCGGTGCCGAAGGACAACCAGAATTAATACAGTTTCTGCTGGATCTTCTGCCAAAACCACCACAACGCTGAGATCTTTTATTTCGTTTGGATTCTAAAGTTTTGATACGAAATGGTGGGATAAAAATTCGGCATCACCTTCAGCTCAGCCTAACCCGGGTAGTGTTGTCAATACTTCACTTCGTCTAACTCGGTTGTTCCTGCTGCAAAATTATACAATCAACTTATCTTGAAGAATTATTTGCAGGGTGGCAATATTGTCAACATTAATTGAAATTTATATTAACAAATGTTTTAAATCAGCAAGATGAACTAATGGTATCACCATGGCCGCATTGAGTTCTAAATACAGCCATGGGTATCACTACCACTATAGCATGTCTGCTACTTACATGCTAGAAGATAATGACAGTCTGGATGTTATTGATAAACACGATAACTTTTGACGAGTAGTGATGTGTAATCCGACTGAATAGAACAGTGACTATTGCGACCCGTAATTTTATATTTACGATTAGTGGAAACAAGCAACTGTAGAGTTGTAGAATAGAACCACACTAGTATATTAGTGCGAAATAGGCTGAATCTTGAATAATTTTATGTTTAATGTTACAAAACAGAAAAAGTTGAATAATAATTTGGTTTGGCAGTTGAATATTACCGTCAAGGTTGAAAGATAGAAGTAGTTTTGTAAAAGAATTAGAAGGTGACTAGGAGTCTTCCCGCTAGCTACGATTGGAGTTGGAACAATGTCCTCAGATTTTGGACAGGGAAATGAGATGACGCAGTTGAGAGTTGAGAGAGACTAGCGTGAGGAATAGCTTTAATGAGTGGCTAGCACTTCCGAATGGGTTTCAATTGTGTGGGTCTTCATAATCGAAATCTACTTATATTTATCTAGGGAACATGATAGCCGATTTTCAAAATCTCAATTTGTGGACTGACTGTGGGTTTATAGGGAGAGGAAGGAATGCGTTTTTCTTTATGTTTAAATTCCAGACACCCAAAATTTTTAGAATCATGTCCTCTGCAGATTTTCGGAATTACAATTTTACCATATTACATGGCCATATTTAGAACTCAGTTTCGGGGGGGGGGGGGGCAAAGCCAAAAACATTTTATTACAATATTTGTAAAGGCTACAATTAGGGAAATTTCGCAAAAAATTTTGTGGTTTAAGCCCAAAAATTGGTAGAAAATTTTTCATTTCGCGCGAAAGG
>JAAAYG020053359.1:0-10901 GCA_009936455.2 Tomocerus minor
ATTTAAGGATGGGTTAAATGGGAAGGTTACTAATATACGGGACTATGTGGGTCCAAGGTGCATCTCTGCAACGCGGGGACGAAAAGGGAAGGTTATGCCGATGTGCCAAATAAATCCCCGTCACGTAAAGTCTCGTCACCTCTCAATCATCAAAGTGAACAGTGAAGTGAGAAAAAAAAAAAAATGAAATAAGTGATTACCTTTGTGAAGTATTTGTTCGAAACTTTGGTAGATCCAGAAATTTTTGTCCGTTCGGTTCCGTCACTCCGTTCAGCCAACCAGGAACCCAAAAAGTTAAATTTTTGTCTCACTCTGTTCAGTCAACCGAAAACCCAAAAAGTTCAATTTTTGTCTCACTCCGTTTAGTCATCAAGTAATCCAAAAATTCAATTTTAGTCCCACTCCGCTAGCACGTCCAGTCCACAAGAAACTCAAAATTGAAATGAACTGAAAACGGAACTAGGGCGTGTGACCATAGGATACTAGGATAAGCACAATTGAAAAGCCAAAATAAAAAAAATTACATGATAAGTAGTGGCCTTTGGGCATTTTAGGTTAACTTTATGCTAGTAAGTATTAGTACTCCGGAGAGTACTTCAATTCTACGGAGGGAGTATTTGTGAGTGCCTGTCTGTGAAGGCACAGGGACAGTACATAGAGATAGTGGAAGGCTGGTGTGGAGTTCGCATGTAAGATGCGTAGATTGAACATCTTAAGCCAGGTCTGTTCAACTCTACGGAGTCGTCTCCGGGAATCTCTACTTCTTAGTGTACTAGCTAAAATACAAATACTGAGAGGAACTCCTTTCTTGTCGGAGTTCCTCTTCAGCTTTCCCTGTAAACTGTCTTAGAAGCTTAAATAAAAGAACCTTTGGTTCGTTAAAATACCCCAATTTACTTGTTCCTTGTTTATTACACATACAAATAAAGGGAGAACCGTCACACAGTATTGGACAGTATAGTTTGTGACAACTCGACTGGAACGGGAACTCGATTACGACTGGATGCAAACTTAATCCCACATTAATACTATGACAAAAAAAGACCTTAAACTGGACTCGGAACTGGACTCGGAACTGGTCAACTATAGTTAAAGCTTTAGGGAGGAGGGAGTCCAATCCAGTATCCTTGAGTTCTACCAATACAAAATATTTTGACATGGCGTTACGGGAAGTGGAATACCTATGACAGAGCATGCAAAAGATTTTATATCCATGGCTGCAAATTGTTAAAGGTTAAAGTTAAGTCAGGGATCCAAGCCTTAGCCATTATCACTCGCTGTGACGTCACATTGATTTTCTAATGTAAAAGTCTGGTCTGTCCGAACCTATATCTCTACATGTACACTGTTATCTTGTTGCCACAGCACAGACAGACGGGCTTTCAATGAGCCGAGCCCAAAGCTAAATGTGTTTCCAGGGTTTCTTTATGTGTGGGCGTTTGTATACCTGTGAGGAAAATTACGCAAAAACCAAATACAGCTAAGTGACGTAAACAAACAAGGCAGCTCAGCTTAGAGACATGACATTGCCATTCCATATAGTACGGAGAGAATGGCTTTTTGAGTACCGCAGACTATTTTAGGACTCCCATGTTGAAACTCTGACATTTCCCCACGTGTATACCAAAGTCCCCACCAGAAATCCTGGAAGCACATAGGTTTTTCCTTTTCCCAACCCATGAAAATAAGATGTTTGATTCGTGAAAGGCCACGGGACGTCAACATTAAAAATGCTACCTTTCCCGCCAGTTACCCAGACAGAGGGGTAACTGGTGTAGTAACCAAGTACCATCCCGTAGCTTATCATTTCATTTTACACCGACAAACACCAATTTTTCATCACTTGTATTAGCAAAAACATAATTACCAAGAAAACACCGAGATAGACACCTTGTCTGTTGAAGCAAAGGTTATTTACCAAGATGTCTCAAACACTCAAACTTGATCTCCCCTGACTACTCTTCCCCCGCTCTACATTCTCAGCTCTAATCCACCGTTGTTCTTATTCTAGCTATAAAATAACTAAGATTAGCAAAACATTCTTTAGAACGGCCATGCTCTTAATGTCCAGTCTTGATGCCCGCATTCTTCGTTGTCTACAGCATTGGATCTCTTTTCGGCCTGCTGATGTGATGTCTTTTCTGATATGCTTACAATTAAAGGATGGCGCCAATTCACAAAGTACACGGCTCCCTCTCTACTACATCTTTGAAGTAATTGGTTTGATTAATTAACAATAATTCTTTGTCATTCTTAAGGGTAGGTAGGAAGTTTGAGATACTGCGCCATAAAGTTTAAAAATATTGGTGTGTGCAAATTACGTAAGCCTACTTTACAACACAAACTAAAGGAGAGTTGAGTTGAACAGCGTATAGCCATTGTCCATGCACGTTCCATTTTACCTCCGTCGCAGCTTTTCTAGGTGCAAAATCGGAAAATCCTGATTCCGCCAGTTTTTAAAAAACGTAGAGTTGCGAAAAATATCAAAAAATAGTAGAAAGAGAACTCGAGCGCACCATGAACTGATGGTCACAACTATCTTCTTCTAAATGTGCCGGGAAATTCAAAGTACATTTTTGCTATGCATTATCCCCACTCCACAAAACCCCAAATTTTTCTAATATGGCGTTATAATTTTGAAAATGCTGGCCATGGTGCCCTCGAAAAATATAGGGCACTTTAAAAAATGTGGATTTCATTGTTCTACTCTAAGCCGTTCGGCTTGATTCCGGATTTTGCAAAGTTACCACCCCTCCTTAATGTTAATTCAATTTGAATTCAGAGACAATCTCAAGGGTAACGTCATTTTTCTATATATTTTATCTATAGACTTTTTTCAGTGTTTTCCAAGTTACTTGAATATTGAGAATCTTTCTTTTAAATAAAAGCTTCTTACATTAAGCAATTCAAATTTTTCCTTAATTATTTGCGTTATTCAGTTCAATGTTACTAAGTTCAATATGACCTATGTGAAGGGATTTCTCTCTCTTTGGTTAATATTGGCATAATCGTAAATTGCAACTAGGTGTGGGTTGTAAGGCCACACTATACTTTTCAGTTGTCACTAGCTTCCAAAATTAGATGCACTTCTCTAACTCGTATGTCAATGCGTGTGCTCACAATCAATGGTTACCTGTCTACTTTTTGGTTGAAGTAAATATGCAATTCTACATGTCGCGCAGAGTAAATCACAATTAACACTTCAGACAAACATATAACCTACAATGATGAATTTATTAATTGATTCGCATTCACCAGTTATTTACCTAGATTTCACAACTGAAAATATGCACACGCGCTAAGAACACAAACAAATTGAGCATACTCTCAAAAGACGTTACTCGTACTCTCTTGCAGAGGCTACTGGCTGACATAGCCGACATTCACTACATTTTTCACACAAATCATTGTAGTCATAAACTAAAACGTTTTGGCGATTACAACCTAGAAAAATGTTCTTTGCGCTTGTGCGTACAATTACATACACATAATATTATAATGTAACAAAGAGGAGAGTACGAAAAGCCCGAACACTATGACTAGCAGCAAAATTTTCAAGACAATAATGTACTAAGAATAATTTTTCTCGAAACGAGAATAATACACTCGTAAAAGCTGAAATCAAATCAATTGTTTGGTGGCATATCAAATGCTGAGATCCAGATCCCAATGCTAAGAAACTAATGCTGCCAACTGGGGCTTAGGGACATTTCCCCTTATCCGGTACAAACAAACGCAGTCTTAAAAACACGTTTTCCTGTTTCATTAAAATATAATTTGGACAGGACCAAAAATGGAGTATAAATCAAACAAATTTCTCAATGTCATATTATTGGAAGTCTCAAATATGTTTTTAAAATATAATGATAAATATAATTTTTCATCCATTTCCATGTGGAATACGTATTAGTCATATAAGTAAGTAGCAGTATAGTTGGATGTCATGAAGCTATTCCGTCGTTGATCGAAATATATTCAAATTACCAACGGAATAGGACACCAAATATAAAGATATGTTATAACTTTCGTCATAGTCGCTGAACCATAATATAAGTAACATTGTAATTCCATGAAAACTCGCAGGAAGAATATTGCATTATTAAGAAGCGGCTTAGCTTCTTTATCACTTCCTTTAGTCTGTCTGTCCGTACGTACGTCCGTCCGTGTGTCCGGTTACACGATAACTCAAAAACGGATTAAGATGCTGACCTCAAACTTTCAGGATACGTTTTAGGGGTATATGCGACAATCCCATTAGAAAATAGGATTATTCCGTCTATCCATTCCCGTTCTGGGGATGGAAAATTTTTAAGTCACCAACAATACCTGTCTTATTTTTTTTGTTTATCTATTTAAACAAGGAGCCAACTCAAATCGCAGGAAATAGGTTCACCGCCGCTTCTTTTCTACTCCATTGCAAGGGTTTATTATATAAGTCAGTCTGCTTGGTTGTAGGTAGGTTTAGCAAATGGGATATTTTTTCGCTGAAAGTTATAACTTTCATAAACTATACATTTTTTATGAACTGCTATAATGTTAAATCGTCTTTTATATGCTCGGTTTAGTTCCACATTGGTTGACTTTGCCATTAAATTATTATTATTATATCCTGATGACGCGGGTATATTCAGAATACTTCTTTTACACAATTAAACCTAAAATATTATTAGGTTACTACCAATTGGAGCTAGCAAAGGATATGGCACGGTTCAAACGGGAAAAGTGCCCCTACAGACTTAATTGGGATTTTTATATGTTGTAGTATTAAGGACACTGACCAAAATTATTATGGGCAAAAACCAATTCTGGACACTCCTTCCCCCAATTATTATGGGTGGTCAAAGGTAAGCAATCAGACCTGATGTATTTCCAACACTATCAAGAAAACGGTAACATGTGACACACCATTCGAAAGCCCTTGCAAAACTGAGTTAAAAAGCGGTCACACTTGACATCAGTGACCTTAAGGTCATTAGTTATTACCACATAAAAGGTCAATAATAAATCTTACTTTTATGTTTCTTCGTAAATGGTATTGTGTAGCATATCATTCAAAAGCTCTTAGAAAACTGATTTTAATAATGGTCACACTTGACCCTAATGACTTCAAGGTCAAAAGTTATTACCGAATGAACGGTCAAAGATACATCTTCCTTCCACATTTCTTCGTAAACGGTGTCGTGTGGCGTATCATTCGAAAGCTTTCGCAACGTTGACTACAACAAACGCCTTACTTGACCTCCGTGATATCGAGGTCAAAAGTTATTGTTTAACGTAAGGTCAAAAGCCGGCGGACTGGTCTAGTGGCTAAGACAGCTGCCCAGCAATCAATGTCTGTGTTCATGACCAGGGTTCGAATCCCGCCGGCGATAATGGTCGGAGGATGTTTTTGGGGTAATGTTTGAGTCTAAATGTGGGTTTAAAAATGGGGATCTGGACCTGCGAAAACCCGGTGGCTGTAGCATCAGAGCTACTGGGTCTGGTAGTGGGGTCAACCCTATTTCTGTAAACTGGCTCTGTGAGACAGTCTTTGGCCTTCCGAGCATTAACTAACAACAATGCAATGTTAAGAGGAGTTGGCAATAGGCCCGTCATGTGGCCTGTGCCCAGAGCCTTCACTCTGTAGTGATATAGACGAACCTCATAACAAACAAAACAAACAAAAAGGTCAACAAACCTTAAATATTGATTTCAGGTATCTTTCTGCATCAGTGCAGTTTCATACATCATTAAAGAGAGTTCTTCAGAAACTGATGTCGCGGAGGTCAAGTAAGGCGTTTGTTGTAGTCAACGTTGCAAAAGCTTTCGAATGATATGCCACACGACACCGTTTACGAAGAAATGTGGAATGAAGATGTATCTTTGACCGTTCATTCGGTAATAACTTTTGGCCTTGAAGTCATTAGGGTCAAGTGTGACCATTATTAAAATCAGTTGTGTTATGGGCCGGCTTCCGAGGAACACAATGAATAAACTATTATTATTATATATATATATTAAAATCAGTTTTCTAAGAGCTTTGGAATGATATTCTACGGATACCATTTACGAAGAAATATAAAAGTAAGATTTATTATTGACCTTTTAAGGGGTAATAACCTTTGACCTTAAGGTCACTGATGTCAAGTGTGACCGCTTTTTAACTCAGTTTTGCAAGGGCTTTCGAATGGTGTGTCACATGTTACCGTTTTCTTGATAGTGTTGGAAATACATCAGGTCTGATTGCTTACCTTTGACCCCCCATATCTGGGGGAAGGAGTGCCCAGAATTGGTTTTTGCCCATAATAATTTTGGTCAGTGTCCTTAATACTACAACATATAAAAATATCAATTAAGTCTGTGGGGGCACTTTTCCCGTTTGAACCGTGCCATATCCAATTTGAAGTTAACAATCCCACGGAGCTCCAGTTGGTACCATGCGATTAACGAGCACCTACTTAATTTTTAGGCTTATACTTGGTGCAAATAAATTTTTGCACCGAATATCAAGCAATAGTCAATGTATTAATGTTTTTACTCAAGTGACCGTTAAAGCAACCCGCCAAACTTACTGACTGTCAAAGCATTTGCCAAAGTGACCGTAGTGACAATTCTGAACAGATTGTTTTTGTCAAACTGACTTTTGCCTGTTTTTAGTACATAGTTTTATGTTAACCTCACATCATAGCAAACTTCAAAAGGCAAATACGGAATGTATACAAGTACCGGAGCTAGTTTGAAAAATCAAAACATATTTTCGGTTTTTTTATATGTAGCGAAAATTTATATAATGGTTTATGAGAAAGACTGGAATTGCTGCACTTTGCTTTAGTCGCCATTCTCCCATTTGGGATTGCAGTGGGATATTTAAATCCAAAAACAACAAACATTTTAAATTCCTTCTTTCAGTAAAAGCGTGTTGGTCTGGTTTTCTCTATTAACGAAAACGACATTTACTAGTCCAAAGGCTAAGGAATTCTGAAAATACATTTTTCAAAAAAAAAGGCTTTCCCGTTTCAGAGAATATTTCTGAAGTACCTGTACGATGACAAAGCAGCCCCAATAAGTAACTCAAATGATTATTGGAATGTATTTTAGCCTAAACCACTTTAAATGATTATATAATTTCGACTCCTAAAAAATTGCAGATTCTTAAACAAGTAAACTTTAAATAAGTAGACATGCTTAAGGCATTACAAAACTTTTATTTGGATTGGATACGCTGCTAACTCTTTTGAAGCGAAACTTAACCTTAAAGTAATTCAATTATTCGAAGGGCGTATTTATCTAAATCCATTTACAGAAAGTCAAATCAGCAGTACAAAGACGAGTCAGTTCTTAGATTCCTTCTGAGCACCTAGGAACTTTAATTACGCGTATTTTTACTACTTAGGAATACCGACAGCGCTATGAGCCTCCCACATTCTTGTGCTCTGCTAAAGAGACCTTAAAAAGTATCCAACTTATATATATTGTCGCGAAAAGAAATCAAAAAATGTATTCATACCATTGTTTACAAAGATAATAGCAATTCGGGATAATAATTTGCATGTTTTTGTTAGTTACTTACATAAAAACCTATAGTAAGATTTCACTGTTGCTGGGGGCATTCTCAACGAGAATCGAAGTTCAGACCCAGTCTATTAAGAAGGAAGACATTAACCTCCAAATTGATATGCCCAGGCTCCTTTGATCGGTAAAGGAAGCCGAATCTTGAAATGTATTCTTACCATATTTACAAATCTGCAGCCTTGTATTGGAAAATATTTGGGAGATATAATTTATCCCTATATGACCAAACAATGATGGGTAGCAATTGCAAAATACAAGAAGTGACCTGGAAAGAAAATAAGTTGGTACACATTGGATGGCTTTTCATGGTGTTCATAGCGATGATAGGTTTAACTTATTTATGCGCTACGTTTGCCAACAAAGTTCTCACAGATAAAATTTATCAAGAAGTTGATTCCCTCATCCTAGAAGGAATTGTACTCTGTATGTTTTGCTTACTTGCTATTATATTGAGTGTAATGGTGATTTCATCATTCCGTAGACCATATTTGATTCCTAATATGTGCAAATCACTTGAATCCATGGACAACATTTTGAGAGGTAATATACTACTAACTGCGATAATACAATGTAAATAATATACTGCTCTGTCGAGATATGTAGCCAACTGTGGCCGACTGTTTTATTATCCCATATCAATACAAAAATACAATACGAGACAATACAATTTACTAGTCTTTCCTATATAAGATTATTTTGTAAAAACTGGAAGAAGATGCAAAGTTTAAATCTGGAAAAATTATTTTAACTTTCATTTATAAAAATAATATAATTTCTACCATTTTTCGGTTCATCCCCTGGTTGACATATTCATTTTGGAATGTCTTATTAAATTCACATACCCATTTGGCATAATTCTATTTCATTGAATATTTTTGTATGTACCTATTCCGATTGTATTAAATTTGTAATAATAATCCAAAAATAATCTGAATGTATCCACAGGTAGATTTGGGGAGATAGCTGTACTCAAGGAACCCAAAGCTGGACTTGTTGAGCAGTCTTTATATCTTATCCTGCCAATAGTCTTTGTGCTAATATTAATAGTTCCTGTCTGTGGATTCTTTCACCCAATCAGTCCTCTATATGTGGTAGTAGACACGTGGCATTTTGCATTGAAGCTCTTGGGCATGGTACCCTTCTATGTGGGGGTGTATTGTTTTGCCTCTCATGCTATACTGATCTTGATGTCTTCTCTGATGGGCCTTCTGGCAATGAAGGGATGGCTCACCTTTTCAACAGACACGGCTCCTACAATGCTGGATGAATTGGAAAAAGTCCCCAAAGATGACGATGCAAAACACAAATTACGACGCCAGCAGCAAAGAAGACAAATCATTGAACTGACCAAGAAGGCATACATTATGTTGAAGTTGTTGAATGACATGGCAAATGAATTCGTTGACCTACTTGCTCCAACGATCTACGGATTGGGATTTGTTTTGGCTATTTTTGTCAACTACGCCACCATTAAAAGCTACGAGCAAACAGGAATGCCGGCGTACCTCATTTTTCCGTCACTATTGATACTAATTATAATATTCGCCATGACCCTCATCCCTCAAGGAGCCGTGATGTATGAAAAATCTATTGAATTTTCTGCCGTTTGGTTCCAAAAAGGCAACAAGGAAATACAAAAATTTATAAAAGGACGCCGCCCATTGAAAATCAATATCGGCCCATTCTTCATCCTCCAACGCTCAACGGCTTTTTCTTTTTTGAGCCTCGTTTTTGATGGCACTGTTGATTTACTATTGTCAATGTAGATATATTAATCCAGGTTTTGAAATATTTGTCATGTATGTATGAAATTATATCATTTCAATGCTTAGTATTTCTGTAAAGCTCTGTGCAATAAGGTAGGGAATGTTTAATAGTAATATATGTGAGTACAGTATTTTAATGTGTTAGTTCAATCCATGCTATAGTATTAATAAGTAAAAGTTACGTCCGTTTTTTTTAGTTACAAATAGATACTATATTCTTTAGAGATTATGTATCCGGTCAATTTAAATTCCTTGAATGTGTTGCGTTTTCAGTGGCTTATACATATACTGAATGAACTCACAATAAAAACCGTCTGTAAAGTCTAAAGTTTTCAATACCAGGTTTCCAGTACGACTGGAAAAATGTGGGAAGCATGGCCGTATTTAGAACTCAGTTGCGGGTGGGAGGGGCAAAGCTCAAATACGTTTTTTTACAATACTCTAATTATTTTTTAAATTTTGAGCATTTTTCCTAAAATTGGGGGGGGGGTGGGGCATTTGCCCCGTATGCCACCCCCTCAATACGGCCATGGTGGGTAGTATATTCATCTGCTGTTTGTCTACACTTATATTGAATAGGCAAGATTACAACTCCCATCCTTTTCGGGTATTCGGGCTCCAAAACACTGCATGCATGGTCTGAAAACGAGGATGAATGTGGGAAATATTAGTTTGGCCGGAAGTTGAATCTTACATTTGCTAAATTTGAAGTTGTCCTACGCCAAATATTTGGTAAGTTTGGCATGTCTTTATATCCCAGGTTCAAGAGGGCATCAAAGATTGTCAATAACATCGAAAAAAATAAGTCGGTCCACATCTGGTGGATAATTATGACTGCAGTATATAAT
Source organism: Tomocerus minor (assembly GCA_009936455.2). Lineage (NCBI taxonomy): Eukaryota > Metazoa > Arthropoda > Collembola > Entomobryomorpha > Tomoceridae > Tomocerus > Tomocerus minor. The sequence goes on from JAAAYG020053359.1 coordinate 10,166, forward strand.
ACAACAGCCGCATAATGACAAGTATGATTAATAATAAGTATTTACTTATTATTAATCATACTTGCCAATGTTTCACTAAATTCATAACTAAATTGGCATGGATTCCAACAGTGAATCAATGGATTGATTCATTGACATAATCCTTCACAGTTTCATGCTGATAATTGTGGCCCTTTCGGATATAATTTTTGCTTCTTCATTCCGTAAATCGGAATTGATCCCTACGATAGGGAAGGAAATGGGAGCAATGGACATTTTTCTGAGAGGTAATTTTGCAATTCATACTTAAGGTCCATTTTTAAATACAAAGACTTAAATAGCAAGAACTTTGACCAAAATTTTGTTTTTAAAATAACTTTAAAAAAACTAGGAGAATTTGGGAAAGTGACAGCTGTCAAGCAACCCAAAGCTGGTCTAGTGGAGCAGTGCCTATATCTGGTGATGCCATTACTTTTCATCCTGGTGGTGCTTATGACATTTTGTCTCGTCTTTGTACCTAGAAGTCCTCTGTCTGGGATTGTATGGACGTGGTCTCTAGTATCTAAATGTCTAGTCTTGACACCCACCTCAAACGTTGTCTACAGTATTGGATCTCTTTTCGGCCTGCTGATGATGTATTTTCTGATGTACATGCTCACGATTAAAGGATGGCTTTAATTCATAACCAGAGAGCGGATATGTATTTATATATGCGTTTTCAGGGGTAACTCCTAGACATCTGAAACTTCGGATATAC
>JAAAYG020053370.1:0-10897 GCA_009936455.2 Tomocerus minor
TGAATTTCCATTCTCATCGAAAAGCTTAAAAATAGTAAAACATTCTGGATCGTCCTAGAACATTACTTAAAAACAGCTAGAAAACAATAAAAATTAAGCACGAAGTTTTACTGCAGTAATATATTTAAATTCATTTGTTAAAATTATTCTATTTTAATTTCCATGTGTTAATGTTAATACTTGTTTATAGATAGGAAATTTTGTTTTGATTGGGGAAGATTGTTTGTAGATAGGAAATTTTGTTTTGATTGGAGAAGATTGTTTGTAGATAGGAAATTTTGTTTTGATTGGAAAAGGTTGTTTATAAAAGTATTAATTTTACGTCCCACTTAATAAAATGTGTTAGAAAAATAAAAATAGCCACGTGATTTGGATAGTAACTTTTTACTACAGGTTATAAAAAATTTGGCATACAGCAAGACTGTGAACATTGTGCAGCGAACATTTTTTTACGTTTGGAGATCTGAAAGCAGGAAATCTCTTATTCCAATCAGAAGACAAGCACTGACCAAGGTTTCGATTAGGAAAGACTCGTTGCATAAATCCAACAAACTGTATTTATCCATTTAATTCACGTACGTACGTACACTGGTGGATAAGTTGGTCCGATCTAATTCAACATGATGTAAATAAATATTTTTCGCATTAATCAAATCTTCTTTATTTATAAATTGAATAACTGTGGTAAATCACTATTCATTGCTTATTTGAAATATAAATAGCGTATATAATTTTTCAAAATGACTTACTTAGTGGAGATAAAATAATGTTTTCTTTCTAAAATTTTCTGAATAATTTTAGCTCAAAATTTCGTGTTTTTCGTTTTTATGCTATTCCAAATTCTAGCATAAAAACTGATTTGAAAGCTAATATAATATGAAAATATGTAATATATACGTAGGTAGATACCCATAGTTCTGATAAGTGACTACATTAATATAAATTAGAATTTTAGAGTATAAAGGTTTCAAATAATGTTATAGTTTAGACAAAGCAAATAATTAATGTTGGAATCAAAATTTTTTATAAGATAATAAAATTGCCACAAGAATATTATCCGACAATACAGAACCTTGGTTTTGATGTAGAACAGGTGCTGAGTCGACTTCTATGTCAGTATGCTGTTTATTTTTCGATATGTAGATACCTGTTTCTTAAAAGCTATTTTCCACGCTTTTATAAATAATTTAATAATGAGAGAGTATAAATAAACATACCTACTGAATCCTGCCGATTGAATTAATAATATTCCTAATTAACTCGGAAATCCTTCAAAGATAAACAAAACCCAGCAAAGCTGCAATGTAGCAATGCAGTCAATAAATACTTAGAAACTTAGAACCGAAGTAACAGTTCGCATTTATATAGTTACAATTCTAAATGGTCAAATATTTCATTTGTGTCCCTTAAATATATTCTTAGTGCGAATATTCTTGGTAAGTACTAAGTATTGGAAATTTATATTTTCCAATTTTTTATTTCAATAATTTGCGTACATTTAATTCATACAAACAACTTTCAATTTTAAAGTGAGATATTTTTCGTACGTTGTTTGTGTATGTTAAGTGAGTGAGTGTGTATGTTTTAACTTCGTATAGGTTTAAAATATTATGGCAGATAAGTAATATTCAATTTCATAGCTGAAATGCTCGTTACGTCTAAATGTTTCCAATATTTCCTAATTTTTTGCAGATTACAGTAGTGCACATATTTCTGCGCCCATTGCATACGAATTATAACAACGTAAATATTCATATATGAATTTAAATAATAATAAGCAAATTGAAATAATAATTTTATTAAAACTTTCTAATTTTTATTTTGAATTTCAGAGTAGATCACTTGGAATATACTGGCAAAAATCCCGCTGACGGATATTTACACATATAAAGCGACACCGGACAACTAGGTTAGTGTCCAGTGTTTTAATTAATATTCTGCATAAGAAAATAATTTTCTTATTTGCAAAAAGTGTTAACAAATTTCCTAAACGTGTCCCATGATTTTAGAAGTTGGGCACAATAAAGATCCTTTCGTTAGGGTAACGCTTGTGTTGCCATTAGAAAAACTCTATGGACAAAAATGGAGGACATAGCGGTAATTGGAATAAGCTGCAAATTTCCGGGTGCTGAAAACGTTGATGAATTCTGGGATTTGATCGTTGACGGAAAGGATGCAATTAGAAAAGTACCCGAAGAAAGATGGAAAGGATGCAAACCAGAATACCGAGACACTTTTGGCGGATTTTTAAAATGTGCAGTGGATGAATTTGATGGCAAGTTCTTCGGAATTAGTCCCCGAGAGGCTGAAGTCATCGATCCACAACAACGGATGCTGTTGGAAATGTGCTGGACGGCGTTAGAAAATGCAGGAATAAATCCTCTGGAATTAAAAGGGAGTAAAACTGGAGTTTTTATGGGATTATGGAAACACGACTACGAGAAACTGTGCAGGGGTATGGCAGGAGTAAACGATTTGAGAGATTATATGGGGAATTCCTACGCGACAGCATCTGCGAGGATTTCTTACTTTTTAGGATTGACAGGTAATAATGTAGCCACAGACTCCGGATGTTCATCTGCAATGATGAGTGTTCATCTGGCTTGTCAAAGTCTAAAATTGGACGAATCATCTCTAGCAATTGCTGGGGGCATTAATCTTTTGATAGCCCCGTTTAACAAAATGTCAATGGATCCCATCCTATCACCAGACGGTCGATGTAAAACCTTCGACGAAAAGGCCGATGGCTATGGGAGGGCTGAAGGGTGTGGGATTTTAATTCTTAAGAAACATTCGGATGCAATCAGAGATGGCGATAGGGTGTTAGCCTTGATAAAAGGTTCAGGCGTTTCCCAGGAAGGAACATCTTCCAGTTTTGGGACACCCAGTAAAGCCTGTCAAGTATTAGCAATTCAAAGAGCCTTTGAATCATGCCACATAAATCCATTAGAAGTGGATTATGTTGAAGCGCATGGAACGGGGACAGCTAAAGGTGATCCTATTGAAATGTCTGCAATTGCGGAGGTTTATGGGAAAGAAAGGAAAGTTCCTTTGATCGTTGGCTCGGTGAAAACTAATATCGGCCATGCAGAAGCAGCTGCAGGAGTGGCGGGAATAATTAAAGTCATTTTGGCAATGAACAAAGGAATTATTCCTCCCCATAGAAATCTAGAGAAATTAAATCCATTAATTGATTTAGAGTCCATTCCATGCGTCATTCCCAATTCTCCAATTAGGTGGGAAAATTTAAATGGGAAATCCCGGATGGCTGGGATTAATTGTTTTGGAATTAGTGGAACAAATCTACACTTACTGTTACAAGATGTTGACTGTTTAAAATATATGAAGAAGAATTGTGAGTTAGTGAGACCTGCTCATATATTAACTTTAAGCGCTAAAACTAAAAATGCTCTAGAAGATATTGTCAAAGAATATATTCCATTTTTATCAAATTGTTCTACATTAGAAATTGGGGATATTTGTTTCAGTGCCAATACTGGCAGAGCTCATTTTCCGTTCAGAGTGGCAGTTCACGATTCCACTAAAACCGGGATTGTTGAAAAATTGCAAAATGTTGACTTTCCTTCTAATGAAGTCGACAAGGGAAAGAAAATCGCATTTTTATTTCCTGGTCAAGGTTCTCAGTACGGGCAAATGGGAAAAGAATTGTATGACACTCACCCTGTATTTAGAGATGCCTTGGATTATATTTGTGGCATATTTGAAAACAACATTGGGCGATCTTTACTGTCAATAATATTTGAAGAGCCTGAAAGTGAAATCCTGCACGAATCTCTTTACAGTCAGCTTTCAATTTTCTGCATCGAGTACAGTTTGCTCCAATTATGGAAAAGTTTCGGAATTACTCCAGATTTAGTCATCGGTCATAGTTTAGGAGAATTTGCGGCAGCTTTTGCAGCTGGAGCTTTGTCAATTGAAGAAGCTTCCCAACTTTTGTATGTCCGGACAAGTTTGATTTCCAATTTGCCAAATGGTGGAATGATCGCCGTCAAATGTGGTTTAGAAAAATTCAAAACTATTTTAAAGGATTTCCTTGCAAATTCTGAAAATGGTTGGGTGGATGTAGCGTGCGTCAATTCCTCAAACCAAATTGTCCTCTGTGCTAAAAAAGACACGATTCGCAAACTTGAAATTACTTGCCTTGATTTAGGACTCAAAACTGTGGTCTTGGCATCACAGCATGCATATCATTCAAGGGATATGGACCCAATTTTAGCAGAATATGGTTCGGTGGCTAAAACTTTGAATTATCATCATTTGAGCTGTCAATATATTTCTGGGGTGACGGGCTCATTGGTAGAATCTTCAGAAATGAATTCCAACTACTGGGTTGATCATTGCAGAAATTCAGTCAACTTTGAAAAAGCCATACGAACAGCAATTAAAGAAAACTGTAGCATTTTTATTGAAATCGGCCCTCAACCAATTCTGTTGGGTTTAGGAATGCAGAACGTGGCTGATGATGATATTCTGTGGTTACCGTCAATAAAAAAGAAGGAAAATAATTGGACAACAATGCTGGATACGCTATCTCAACTTTACCTATCCGGCCACGATATTGATTGGAAAGGCTTTGACCGTGGTTACAATAGGCGGAAAATTAGTCTACCAACTTATCCGTTCCAAAGGGAATCCTTTTGGTTTGATTTAAAAACGAATGGAAAGAATTTAATTGGTAGCGGTACATTATTGCATCCTTTGATAGGAACGAGACTTCAAGTTTCTTTTTCTGAAGATGTTTATCAGAACTCGATCGATTTTAAAAATTTACCATATTTGGCGGACTACAGAATAGGCCAAAATACAATTCTTCCCCTTTCCGCAATTTTGGAAATGTTTATAGCAGCCGGTCAGCTGAGTGCACAGAAAAAAGACAAATCTCAGGTAATATCCTTAACACTTGAAGATGTCACAGTTTCATCTTTCTTTGTAATTGAAGATGACGTGGAATCGATATCAGAAGTTGTAGTGACACCCCTTAAGTCATTTAGTGGGTTCTCTGTGAAACTTAGTCAAGGTGTCAGTGATAAAAACGAGGTTACCAATTGGGAAGAATGTGCTAGTGGAAAACTTTCCGTATCAGCAACTATCATTGACATGGGTCGATATAATCTTAATTTAGATGAAATTAAAATTTCTTGCACACAAAAAAGTTCTGATGAAATGTACAATTTTTACCAAAATTTTGGATTGAATTTTGGAAATGCCTTTAAAAGCATAGCTAGTATTTGGCAAAATAACAAGCAAATATTAGCAGAAATTCGATTAGACGAATCCATTGATGTCAAAAGCCTTTCTCATTATTTGTGTCATCCCGTTTTTGTTGAGGTATTAATACAAATTGCGTATTTTTATGGCTCGCAAAATAATTCGCCAGATTTGCGTTTGCCAGTAGGCGTAAAAAAGTACACGTGGGTTCATAGTTCAAGTACAGCGTCCTACGTTTACGCCAAATTTGACGACACCAAAATTAAAGACATAGCTTTATACGATGAAAATGGACAGTTATTGGTCTACATGGAAGGAATTCTATTTGCAAAGAGAGACACTAAACACATTTTAAGGAGCCTTCAGCAAAATGACTCGCAATCTCCAAAATTTTTTGAAGAAATATGGCAAAGTCAACCTGCAGTTTACACAGAGAGTGCTAACTTTTCGTCAATTCACATTCTGGAATTCCATGAAGATAAAATGTCTAAACATATAATTGAGATCGATGAAGTAATCGAGGAGAACATAGCATTTTATAATAATGTAAATAAACTCGTATATTTGTACGTGTTAAAAGCGTTTGTCAAATTAGGTTGGATGCCAAAAGTAGGCAGTACTTTTGATCATATTCAACTTTCGAGCAGCTTAGGAATTCAATCTTGTCACAACGGTCGAGTTTTCAGATTTTTGGAGATTTTGGCAGAAGAGAAACTTATACTGTTGAAGTCAGCTAAGAATATTAGTGTACAATCCAAATGGCAAGTTCGAAATGAATTCCCTCCTCATTTCACTATTTATTCCAACATTGAAAATGAAAAGCGGAGAATGACAGAAAAGGGCGACAATTGGAAAAAAGCTCTAGAAACCTTTTACAAATGTGGAGAGAAATTAGATCGGACTTTGCAGTTCCAAGAAAATAATTTGTTTTCTGTAGAGGAAAATAAACGTTCTCTTGAGGTTATTTATGCGGATATTATTCAATCGAAAACTTCCATAACAACTAAATATTGCGATTGTATCATTGAATGGATAAAAAACAATTTTACGAATGGCGCAAAATTTGAAATTCTAGAAATTGGGACAGGAACTGATACTACACGGGCAGTGGTTTCACTATTGACATCATCTGCTATCCAGTTCAGTTACACCTACACAAATGTATTTTCTGTTTCACTGAACAAAGCCAAACAAAAGTTTCCCTCGTCAAAAATAGAATTCAAATTACTCAATATTGAAAATGATCCTTTTCTACAAGGATTTTTTCCTGAGCAGTTTCATTTAATTATGGCATCAAATCTCCCCGAATTGAAACAAAGTGTTCTGAATTGCAGAAGACTTTTGGCACCTGGAGGCAGTTTGCTCATTAATGAGGCTCTCATTCCTTTTAGAGCTGTTGATATTATGTTTGGAGTTCTTGATGAATATTACAATGTCTCTGATTTTAAGTCAAGGCCCTTTCGCACAGTAATTGAAGACGACACTTGGTGCAAATTATTGAAAGATTCTGGCTTCAATGACATATTTCACTATAGGCCTAACAAAAGCAAAGGAGTGATTGTTGCCTATGCCAACCCAACTTTCTTTTCCCAGTTAATACAATTTGATAATCAGAAGAAGAAAAGAGTGTGGATATTAATATCCGACGGAAATCATTTATTGAATCATGTCGCAAATTATCTCAGAAATATCAATAGAACACCTTATTCATTGAAAACGGAGTACTTAGCTAATGAATTTACAAAATTAACAAATATATTGTTAAAAAAGCAGAAAATTATTGAGGGAATTATTTATTTGCGAAATGAATGCACAGAGAAAGAGCAAATCTTGGATGGAATGGATGAATTACTGAAATTGATGCAATTCATTTTGACACAAAAATTTGCACTGGTGGCAAAACTTGTTCTCGTCACGCAAGGAACTGTTATTTTAGATGATCAGGCTCCTATCCTTCCCACCAATGGGCTCTACTGGGGATTTTTTAAGGTTTTGAAAAATGAAAATCCGGAGATGAAAGTGATTTGCATGGATTTGGATCCAAATGAAAATGATATGACAACTCTTTCTAAGCAGATCATTCTCGAATCTTTTAGCAATGATGGAATGATGGAGACTCAAGTAGCGATAAAAAATAATCGCCGATTTGTTGCTCGACTTAAAGAAATGTCTGAAAGTCTTCCAAAACTTGAACTTCCAAAAAGCCCACGTTTTTCAATATGTTTACCCGAATCAAATTCTTTTGCTGACTTGAAATATTATGCGGACCAGAAAAGAAAATTACAAACAAACGAAGTAGAAGTGGCAATTAGGGCAACAGGTTTAAATTCCCGAGATGCCATGATAATTTTGAAACCCAATGGAGTTTTTTCAGATATTAACACAATAGGTTTAGAATTTTCTGGGATTGTCTCGGATTTAGGGCCTGGAGTGGCTAATTTTAAAATTGGTGACCCAGTTTTTGGATTAGCTAATGGAGCTTGTGCTCTTTCAAGTTATGTTGTAGTTGAAAAAAATTTTGTAACAAACAAGCCAAACAAAATTACACATATTGAAGCAGCGGCTCTTCCTGTTGCATTTTGTACTTCGATATACTCTCTGAAAATATTAGCCAAATTGACAAAGTTTGATACAATATTAATCCACGCTGCAACAGGTGGCGTTGGGCTCAGTGCAATTCAAATATGTAAAATAATTGGAGCAAAAATAGTTGCAACTGCAGGAAGCCGTAGGAAACGAAATTACTTACAGTCATTGGGAATCGTTCATGTTTTCGATTCCCGGAGTACATCTTATGGCGAAGAAATTAAAGGAGCAGTTGGTGGAGTTGACGTCGTCTTAAATTCTTTAACAGGGCAAAATTATAAAAATGCCACATTATCTGTGTGCAATAAAAACGCACGATTTATAGAGCTCTTTTCATTAAATATTAGCGAGAAACAATACGTGGAAACCTTGAGACCAGATGTAAATTACAGTGTAGTCGACTTGGATAAAATCGGATCCGATGTAGTAAAAGATATGCTTTTCAGTATTAAAAAGCAGTTGACGCAAGGTATATACGTAACTTTGCCTGTGGTTCAGTTTGATAGTAGACAATGCCGACAGGCCTTCGATTATTTACAAAAAAAGAAGTACATTGGCAAAATCGTTCTCCCTACACCATGCACTATAAACAGAGATGACAATCTGGTACATAAAGGGAAATTATTCAATGAGGGCGGCACTTATTTAATTACAGATGGGTTAGATGGCATTGGATTGGAAGTCGCAAAATTTTTAGAAGACTATGGAGCAAAATATATTGTTCTTGTAAATAGGAATCCCCTAAATGATACTCATCAGCAGACAATTCTGTCTTTAAAAGAAAAACATATTAATATATTCACATTTCAGTACGATATTGGCAATTTCTCAGATTGTCGGCGGTTAGTGAAGGTAATAAATGATCCCCAGTTGGGATTGCCTCCATTAAAAGGAATATTTCATACTTTCGGAAGTTATGCTGATGAGATTACCATTGCGAAGCAGAGTCCTGATAAATTTCGACTAGCATTGCATGACAAGGTAAATGGGGCTTGGAATCTACACAATCTAAGCAGACATTTCAATTTGGAATATTTTGTGTTGTTTTCGTCGGCCACATCAATTTTATCACCTATAGCTTCCTCCAGCTCTTCTTCTGCAAATTCATATTTAGATTTATTAGCTCAGTATCGATACTCTTTAGGACTCCCTGCTACCAGCATCAATTGGGGCACATACTCAGATGGTGGGATTCTAAAAGAAAACGAAATATTTGAAGGCCTATCATTTTCTTCTGTTCAGGATCTTTCTGCTCTTAAGAATATACTTCGTAAAAATGTTAATCGAGTGGCAGTTCTAAATATTGACATAGACTCATATTTACAAGTGTGCCCTCAACGGAAATGTTATGTGGAACATATACGACACAATTGTCAAACTAAATCAGGGACGACAAAAAAAATATTAATTGACAACGACACTTTTTACGGAGGAGTACAAGAATGTGGCCTTGATCAAAGGAAGTTGTATGAATTTGTCAAAATAAAAGTCACTGATATTGTTAAGCGCATCCTTAAATTTGGAAATGCTGAATCCATAGACGAAAATAAAAGTATTTTGGATATGGGAATGGACTCCTTTCTCAATATCGAAATGAAAAATAAACTTAAATTCCTGCTAGGTAAGAAAATATCCTTAGATTCTGTCGCTGCAGAAGAATTCCGTACCATAAAATCCATAACTCTTTGCATTTTATCCAAAATACACCAAAATTCCAATGGGTTGAAGGGATCAATAGTCACCAGTAATAAATAAAACTATCTGCTTTTAAAAGCCATAAGGCAATTATCAGTATTATTTCACATTAAATAATATATCTATTAGAAACTAGATTAACAACAATAACAAGCCTCACCACAGTCCCCGCTCACAATTAGATATAGAGTTTCGCATCAGATATTTCTGTCGGATAAATCCTGCAGAACTTTTTAGCGTACCTACTCATAACTTAATTGTAATTTATTAAAATAATGTATGTATATAAATGATTGTAGTAGTCACTACGAAAAATTCTTAATATTCCGATAGTTAACAGTTGAAAATGTAGTAGTCAGCATTTGAAAAGCTAATGTAGTGAGTTGGCGGTAGATTAATCATAATGAGAAGGGGTAATATATAGGAAATTTTTCCACATTCAATATTGCTTAATTTCTTTCAGATTATTTGTAATTATACTTAAAAAAAAGACTGAGTACTGGGGCTACTAAAATTAGCAATAATGTGTTTTAAATAGGATATACAATATTGTTTCGATAAAATTATGAATACTTGGTTTAAAAATCACGACCTCGTGTGTGTACGACTTTCCAGCTAATAAAGTTTAATACTATCTTTGTGATATTTACTCAAAATTGTTATGTTGCAGTTGTGACCGTGAATTGTGTGTATAATGCTGAAAAAGTAATAAATTGTCAATATTGTGCGTTTTACTTATTACTACTATTTATTTGCTGAAAAAGTAAAAAAAAATCAAAGCAAAGTTTTTGGGAAACAAAAACAACGTAAAATAAACTACTACTTAAAATTTAACAACAGTTGTTTGGTTTTAAAACATGTTTTTTTGTACATCCGGGGATACAGGCTTGATAAATCTCTCTTTCTCAATATCAACTTTTCTGCTTGATTGTACCCATTTGATTCATTGCATATTCATTGATGATGACTTCGCACTTCAAACCGAGTCCGAGTCACCCGTTATCCTCTCTGGCTTCATGAGTGCCAGCCATGATGTTTCTGATGATTAGTTTATTTGCAATGCAATATATTGATCATGCGGAAAAGATGATGTTTCTACAATAATAAAAGTTGTGTGAAATATGATTCATCTTAATTTCATCACCCGTTACTACAGTAATTTACAGTATGCAGTAGAGTGAGAAGTAAGGTAGGATAGAACGGCAGCACTGCTATCGGCTTATCATCGCCGCATTTGTCCTAACAAAATCCCTTTGAAAATTGCGATGTTTGATAGGTTGAGGGGGTTCAGTGTTTAACTAGGTCAGCAGCACAGAATACAAATCTTCCCGCTTCGCGGGGCATAAAGAACAGTAAAGATCATTACTTTAGTTGTCCGCTATTTTGG
>JAAAYG020053381.1:0-10893 GCA_009936455.2 Tomocerus minor
CTCCCTACCCCAGACGGAAATGCAACAAGAAATGGCACAGCACAGGAAGTTCGTGCAACACTGTGTTGTGTATGCTGTGGGATAGAAATCGGGAGTATACAATATGAAGCTAAAGTCGGTTCATTAATAATTGCTAATGAAAAGCCCTCCGACGCCTCCTGCTACCATGTCAAATAGTAGAGAAATTGAGGCGTCGTTGGGTTTTTATTAGCATTTATTTTTGGACGAACTATATATATTGCTTTCGGAGCACCTCTAGTGGGCTCAGTTGTCCGGGATGAAATTAAGTTCTCTAATTTCATCCATCCCGACGGACAAATTGTCTGGATGAAATGATATAGCTACCTAATATAGAATGGAAATCTGATTCTCATGTCTTAATATCTATATGCTAACTTCTACTATCCGTATATATATTAATAGAGCCAATATTTTGTCCAGTTTTGACCATAACCATCAACCCATCATTTTGTCCAGCACATGCGCAGCGCAACTCTGCTCTGCTTTAATAGATGCTACACGAAAAGTTGAGAAGGAATTATTTCAATGCGTTAACGACGGTGTTATTGGATATACTATTGTTGACGGACGGACGGATTCGATGGGTTAAACTTTTGTATAAAGTCCCGTCCTCCTAGTTAATTGTTGTGCTTTGAGGTGTACGTCAGTAGTCAGAGTTTTTGCACGTAAAATAAATGCGCTTTAGGGAAAATTCACAAGGTTTTGGTGGCGTAAGTAGGTAATAGATATGTAGATACTAGTAGATGGGTTGTTCTAGTGCACAGTGAGGTAGCGAGTGGCAGACAGGGATATGCCATTGTAGTTTACTCCACTCACTCGAACTGCACACTTGACTAAGAATGAGTGAGTGCTCATTGCAGCCACATTACACAATTACAGAGCTGTATTATAATATCATAACAATGTAATGCTGGGATGGATGGAGGAAGGAGAGAGACAGGCCATAAAAGAGCGACGCACAGAAGAGCTGGACTTAAGCTCACTATCTCCTCCAGCAGATCCAAAGCATGAAATTAATAGGGAAATACAGAAAAATAAATTCATTTGCCTTGATCTACGTAGAACTTGACTCTTCCTTTCATACTCCTTACCTCACCACCTAAACATTTTCTGTCCCTTGCCTTCACTACTCTTTCTAAACTCATTCTTTATATTACTATTCTTCTGCTAATACCCTTCTCCACTAATTCCCATCCTCCACTCCCAATTAACTTCAACATGTCTTAGTCTTACTGGACCTGGACCTACCTATCAATTCATCCTAGATACCCATTGCCACTCTTTCTTTCTTTTCATCCACACAATCACAATGCTTTATAAGCCACCTAAAAATGATGTGTCCACTAAAAATGAGTTTTGTCAACTATCTACAGCCAATATTGCATGCATAATTTAACTTATTATGCATGCACATCAATTAAAAGGGATTGTGTTTAGCTCTGATCAGTTAATGCATGAGACTAAAAAAGATTGGGGTGTAATGTGCAATAATGTGAATCCTCTCAATTCTCAATGTGTATATCATGATGTTATCACATAGATAGGGATATTATTTCTTCATTTCATTCACATTTAAGAGACATACATCGTCTCACTCTCTCGCACTTTCATTCCCATTGAACTTTACTAAAAAAAGGACGAGGGCACACTGACTTTGAGCTTGAGCAATGATTTGTAATAAATACTATACGCCTGATATACGCTTATAGCTAAATAAATGCCAATAAAATAAAAAAGAGTGCCAATTGCCATTTTGTCTAATTTGCGGCCCATTGTAAGAGTGAATCTGCATAAATAGTGAGCACTTTAGTTTTAAACGTTTAGTAAAGATGTGGAAAGAGAGTCAAGTAAAAAGAGCTGAGATTATTGTGAGATGTCATAGTGTGAGAGTGTGAGTGAGTGAGTGAGTATGATGGACAACGTGAGAATGAGATTTTCTTATAGGAGCAGGAGCCAGCAGGTTGATGGAATGAAATAGCAGAGCAATTAATTTTTGTAAGAATAATAATATTCGTGTGTTGGGAGGAGATTGGAAGTACCTGGTGGCTCGATGTGTGGGTGTAGTCCAGTCCGTTGTTGGGAAATCTAGTGCAATCTCTCAGATCTCCTTAGCTATACAAGAAAAGACAAGAGTCCTTAGTCCAGTTGATTCCCTGAGATTCACTCTCACTCCAATATAATCCACTGCACTGTCTCTCTCTACACGGACAAGTGCAAAAGTGAGTGAGTGTGTGAGTGTGTGTCTTGTTCTAAGATGATGTGAAGAAAGAGGCTGTTGTTTCTCAACGTTCACTCCAGCAGCAACCTCACAGACTCAGAGTTGCGTGTGCTAGCTTCAACTGACAAAGAGAGACTGACTGGACAACTGTGTGCTCTGGAGACAATGCTCATTCCTTTCCTCCCAGCACACATACATAGCTACCTACATCAACTTCTTAGGCATAAGTTTTGATGTCTTGGAATGTGCAAGCTCATAGTTAAATCCTACACCACACTTTCCTTGACACAAACAAACACGCACTACTCCAACATCAAAGCAACACAAATAATAAACACTCTTTAATTATTAAATGAATCAAGAGCAAGGGAATTATATTAACTTAGTAGGCTGCATAGTCCTCATGGAACATTGTAGCTTGTGCCGACACATGTCAATGCGTAGTTTTTAAAATGCAACTGCATGACGAGAATAAGGAGTAGAATGGGAAGGAAAATAGTAGGAACCTTGACACTCTCTCCCAAATATTGACCAAATGTGAATTTCCCTTGTAGAGACCTCCAATCCAACAGACTCATCAGCTATCTTCCTTATTTATGTTGACCAAGTCTCATCGTTCTAATGCATTTACCTCTTTCCATCAACTCTTTTTTTTCAATACTAATGACACTGTAATTATTATGCACATGCAAAGCTATGAGCGAATATAATATTATTTCAACAACCACAACTCATGCTCCATCACTTTGTACAATGTTGTCCGAAATGACTGCCTAATCCTATGAACTGCCAAAAGGAAACCCTGCCTTGTCTTTCACACTCAGTTTCTGTCCACACATCCCACAATCCCACTGCATTGATTGTTTGAAAAAAAACTTGGACAACGCCAATTGGCCCTTTTGTTAACTGTGTCGTCAATCCAGTATCCTGACCAATTTTTCAATATTGGACAAAAGGAGACAACAATGGCAAAGTTGCCGGGGGCGCTTATTTATTGAAAAATACTCTCATATGAACAAACTTTCATTCAATTCAAAAGTTTCCATTTGCCTACAGGGAAAATGTGCTAGAATTTAATGGTGAAGGAAAGTGGAGGAATTAAGAAAGAAACAATAGCTGAGCTTTAGAGTTGAGCTACAGATGAGTGTGAATAAACTGTGATAAACAGCTGTAGCAATGTAGCGCTAATTTATTTACGAAAACAAAATTCAAAAAAGTTAAGAAAAGTGGGCAGGGTAAGGGTCAAGGGGTAGAGAGGGTGTTGGGATTTCTTCAATTTTTCTGGATTTTCTTATTGAGGAAACATGACTCAATACTGAGAACTGAATTCAAAAAAGTTGACTACAAATATACAAAAATGGGCTCAGATAGATAGACAGATACATACATACAGAGATAGATAGATACATATACATACATCACAGACAGAACTTCAAGGCATTCTTATAATGTAGCTGCCGTTACATAATAATGAGTAGACCGTGTTTGTAAGACAAGACATCGACAGTCATTTATTGCTCCAAAAACGTTAATGCTTGGCATTATTATCTTATCGCCCGCAGCTCTTCCCCCTCATTTTTTTTGCGTTTAAATTGCTAATAATAATTATGGTAATACTAGAGTAATAATAATATTCGAACGTTAACATGAAAGTTTGGGATTAGGAGCTAAAGGGAAACATGTATACATAAAAATGTAAGAAACTACTGTCGAAAGTGTCGCATAGTCCACACGTATCTTATTGATGTTCTATTCTTATTTCAAAGTTCACAGATATTCATGTATGTATGTGTAGGGTGTAAAACTGCTGCAGGATTTAAATTAGAGCCTTTTGAGAACAGGGCAGAGCAGAGCAGAGGATTTTGTACTCTCACGTGGCACATCCCTTTTCTCTTCTCAACCATTCAGTGAAAAGCTTTGATTTTAACTTTTTTAGTGGATGTTTTTTCGCTACGGTGGTTTCTTCTCTTCATCGACCAAATATTTTCTATTTGTTTAGTTTTTAGTAGAAATTGTGCTTCAGTAGTGGTAGAGTCCAAGTCATTTAGGTGTTGTGAGTCAAGGCCAACGTCTCATTCTTACAATTACAGGAAATAGTCTGGTTGAGGTTTCTTGGCGGGCACTCCTCGAGCTTCTTGAGGGGCCGCCTCGAATATTATGAATTCTCGCTGCAGGTGCTCATCTAACTCCAAAATGGCTGCAACATTTCCGCATCTATCCAAATAGAATGCAATAATAATATTATTATTAATGTCACAATATTTACTTGGCCATTTAAGTTGAAAGAGGACTAATGAGTCAAATGTCCACATTCTCCCACGAGTAACAAATAATTGTGATTATTATAAAGTCTATGTGCTAGTGACTAGGTTCGTACAGTTATTTATTTATTAGAGGTGCAGCTCTTTGTAGGATGAGTGTAAAGAGTGTAATTACCTGTAGCAGTAATTGGGGGCAGACCAGACGGTAAGAACAGTGTCTTGGAAATGCCATTTGTAACCTTCCATCACAAGTTGGTGAGCGCGACAGATCATATCAACATCATTAGCAGCGTTGAACTGAGCTACTACGTCAGAGCCGAACAAATAACCAGCTCCTCTTGGACTCACTCCCCAGCCAGTGGTATCTAAAAAGTCACGACCATACTTATTAGCTACTCATTATAATAATAACTAGTAATAGACCCGTCCTTTGGACGGAGGAATCAATCGACCTTTGTTAATACAAAAAATTCCAAAATTTCAAAAAAAAACCCAAAATTAAAAAAAAATATATAGAAAAATTAGTTTTTTTATGCGTTATCTCCGGGTATTCTACGATAAGGGGTTCTACAAAAAAGAGTCGGTCGAAAAAGTATGTACACAAGCTTAGAAATTCTCCCTCGTATATTCATTCTATCAAATCTGAAATCCCAAAAAGATCTACGCTGCTGACTAAAGGGTCGTAGCTCACTAACTGATATAGAATACTAACGAACCGTACCATGAGGTAATTAGACAAATATAAATTGAATTGTGACCTAAAAAATGTTCGGCAAGGGGCACTTGGAAAAAGTTCTCAAGTGACATTCCATGTAAAAAATAGTGACAGTGACAACCCTACTAAATAAATATTTTATTCGCAAACTTCGTTGTATTTGTTCAAAGGGAAAATAAAAAAAAATGACAAAAAGCCACGCATGACTAATAACTGAATTATCTACTTCATTAAACTACTACGTACCAAAAGCATACACTTTACTTTGTAGCCTTTCTTTAAACAGAACATGGTGTAATGAATAATTCAACCAATAAATAATCAATTAAAAATTAAGTTGAATGTCATATTGTAATTACCTTCGGGATCGGACCATAGCAAATCACACATAGGGCCGTCGTGAGGAACTTCTTGCTTCCTGTCTATTGCTCTAATCTGATCGAGAGTTTGAATGGACGGTGACAATCCGCCATGGACACAAAATATCTACAAAAGTTTTTTTATAAAGTTTATTTCTTTGTTTTTTAGATTTTAGATACTTTGCTAAAGAGTTGTACAGAGATTAAATTAAAAAAGATTACGGTAATAAATGGTTAACTAAGGCTTATAAAATAGTATTTTTATTTAGGTACTTACTTTTCCATCGATGATGGCTGAAAGAGATAAATAGTCGAAAATTTCAGTGCAGTACCGCCAAACGGTAATCGATCCATATTTGCGGAGGCATTCATCATAGAACCCGTAAACTTGAGTAATTTGTCTAGATTCATGGTTGCCACGAATAAGGGTAATTCTATCAGGGTAACGAACCTAAGAAAATTTTAATATACTAATGAACATACCATTCAACAATAAAATTATAATACGTTTGTGAACATAAATAATTTTCAACAACATTATCATACGTTTGCGTAAATCTGGATGTTCGATATTTTTTCTCAACGCCAAACGAACTTTTAGTTCTAATAATCAATTTAACTTTTTTCTCCTAAAATTAAGCAAATATGATGAAGATTGGAGAAGAATTATTGGTAGATGACAGTTCAAACATGGAATGGCTAATTGGCTACTTAGCTAAAACTTGAAGAAAAAGACTAGAATAAAATAAAAATATTATAGAATAAAAAGTAAAGGAAATTGACAAAGATGTTGTTTAATTTTTGCCACAAAATAAACGCAAAAATTGCATTTACTATTCTACGGTCTCGAAAAAATAAATCTGAACTAAAGTAACTAAAGGTGAGGCACTTACTTTAAGAGCTAGAAGTAGCAAAAAGGTCTCGACTGAGTAGAAGCCGCGGTCAACGAAATCTCCCATAAAAAGGTAATTTGTTTCAGGAACATCGCCACCGACTTTAAACAGCTCTTTCAGGTCATAAAATTGGCCGTGAATATCCCCACACACCTGTAAATTTTAAAAAATTAAATAATAAATCACAGGTGACGAACGTCTCTACTTCAATTTGTTCTGGTTTATTATCCCCGGTGTTGTCGGTGAGGGTTGTATTTTCGTGCGAATTTTTTGACGATTTTTGAATTTACGCGAAAACCGAAGCGCAAGTTTGTTAACATTGGAAGCAGAAAACAGTTATATAATGTAATTTTAAAACTGGTTTCCCCTCCTATAAAAATTACCACCCTTAAATTGACTAAACTGAAACGAAAAAATATTCAAAAAAGTTTTTAAAAGTTTCGTGTCAAAAAAACTTAGAACTTGGAGAAATTCTGAGCCCCAATAAATCTATACTACCAACTATGATGTCCTAAACCCGAAAACAGCTTTACGAATTATTTAATTATGAGATGAGTGAATGAGTGATATAACAAAATTGTGACTCACAGTAACTGGAGAATCCACCCGTTGAACATTGGATTCTTCAATGAGAATTTCCCTAGCCTTGGCGCACAACGCTTTTACTTCACTCTCCTTTATTATTTCACATCTTTTCAGTTGTTCTATTTGTCTATCCAACTCTGCGGTGCTCGAAGTAGTCCTCATTTGTAACTCAGTCACTGCTCGCTAACTCCTTTTTCAGTGATCAGATGACAGATTAATATTGAATATATATTTTGTTCTGCGGCTGACTGGAAATATTAAATAATAACCAACAACAAATTAGTAATAAAAATTAGTTGGTAATGATTGATTAAGGTACTACGATAGAACAAGATTTAGATTACTTACTTCAAAAGATTTTTCTTTTGTTGATTTTAGTGGATGTTTCCAGTTTTTCAAGGAAAAATTTCCATTCATTCAGTCACTGCACGGCACAGTTTTACAGTTGCCTGTTTCACTGTGTGGTTGTTGTTCCTTGTACAGTTAGCGATGCAATGAACGAAATGATTGACTCTGCTTTCCAAGGAAAAGGCGCGCACGGACGATACGCGAATTAAATTTGTATTCTTCTCTACTACACGTTTCGTAGCAAGCCGCTTAAGGCAACCGCCGCCGAATATTGTCGACAAATAGCCCAACGGAGTCAGAAAAAAACTATCTAACGGTCCAATTTTACCTTATTTCTTATGGAATCTTCTAGGACAAATCAGAAGAAAGTTGCCAAATTGTTCGATATTCTTCTGAATACAACCATTACAGTCCTGAAGAATGTCGGACAATTTGGCAACATTCTTCTGATTCGTTCTTGAACAATCCATAAGAAATAAGGTGAAAATTGTTCCGTTAGACAGCTAGTTTCTGACTCTGAGCCCAACATAACACAGCCTGCCCTGTGAACTTTGAACTGCCGACTTATGTCACTAACCAAGAATTGATGTCTTTCAAAAAGAAAGTTAGTTAAATAAATAGCATCTTCTTTCAAAACTAACAATAAAATTTACGAGAATGCAGTTGGGGTTACCACCTGTGAAAAAATTCCTACAGAATTAAATCGTTCATAAATAAATGCTAATAAAAAAAGCCTCCGACGCCTCAATTTCCCTACTCTTTTACATGGTAGCAGGAGGCGTCGGTGGGCTTTTCATTGGCAATTATTAATGATCTGACTTTAGGTATGCCTCGGGCCCCGGCTCCTGTCAAATTGGGTCTATTACAAATTACAAAAGTAAGCTTAGCGGCGGCTGGCTTTTGCGGCTTGTTTATTTGCCGAAGTTAATCCCCAATCCCCAAACAGATATCCAGACAGATAGGTGGGTTAATTTTAAAAATATCTTCACCTTATACTTCTAAACACAGTATTTTACAAATAGTTTTGTAGCTAAAGATTTTAAATATCGATCGAAACAAAAACATGGCATAAACAACGGATGCCAAAACATGAACCACTGTCTAACTAACCACTGCACTACCATTACAGTTTTCCAGAAATAATCACCGTTTCGTAGTTATCTTGCCTCTGTGACATATGACACCACATAAGTAATATAGGAATTAATATATTATTTACATGCTAAAAACAGCTGTATAATATTTGTGTTTATAAAGGGCTGAGTTTCTACTTTGCATTTCACTCAACCGTTGACTCTGAAATCTCCTTCTAAAATAAGCAAACGACGTCCGACAAAAATGTAATAATGAATAAATAGTTTAAAATGTTGATATGGAAATGGGTTTACCAGGAGAAAGAATTCCCATAGTTGACAGTGAGGGACAAAAAGTAGTGAGAGAGAATTGAGCTGCTTCCAGTATTTCCCAGCTGTCACACTAATGCTGCCTGCAAGACAAATGCCTTATGAGAGAAGCGATGGTAATCACTCAACGAAAACGAAACTGACATTAAAATGTCGTTGATTGCCTTTTCTGGTTAATTGGGGTAACTATAATATATTAAAAATCCTTTTCGAGGGAGTTTGAATTTGAACCTATTTATCTATTCTATTTAGTTGGGGACTAAAGGATTTTGATTTGTTAGAATGACAGATCATCATCGACGAGTCATGGAAGGGAATTGGAATAGCACGGAAGTTTGGCCGGTGCCTGTGGAATGTCTGCTAAATGGAGCAATGGGCAATTCAGAATCTCAGTTGATGTTCGGTGGGAACCATTTGTTGCCGCCTCACTTCCGTCACCGATTTCAGGCTCCGGTGTGTTTGTCCACTGCTCATCTGGGTCCAGGAGCCTTGAACCAGATCAACGTCTCCATCCCTACACACTCCCTGGTGGAAGGGAATCAGGTCTCCGTCGACAACTCAGCCAATTCTGCCGAAAGAAATGATGTCGACAGCCATTCCATTAGCCAGCCTATGACTATGGACAATGACGACGGTAACTTATTATTAGCCACATTTCCTACTTTTTTATTCCCCCCACGAATGTCACATTCACATCCTCGCTTCGACAATGCAGTCAGGGCTGGAATTTTTGAAACATCGTAAACCGATCTCTTATTTTCCATGGATATCTGTTCATTTTACATTGTAAAATATTTAAAAATCATTTTTCAAAGGAGAATTTACGATCGTAATTTTACGATGTTTCAATTTGGTCCCAAAGATCTTTTCGAAACCAAAAAAAAATTTCTCATATTGACATAGTGGATGTTTTTGATTTGCAGTACTCGAAGAGACTGATGAAGCTTCGGACGAAGAGGACGAGGACGAGGGTAAGCGTCATTTCATACAGCCCTTTCTCCACTTATATACTACCAAACTTGTCTAAACTTACTCGAGACAGACAAATCTTCAGAAATAATTTCTCGCTCGATTGACACGATGAGTGTTAAAATTATTAAAAATTAAAAACGAACTTAGAACATGGTTGACTGACTATATAGTTTGTATAGATCCCCTGCTATTTATAATATGAGGCAATTTGTCTTAAAGCTGAGAAAGAGTAGTGAATTGAGGGAATTATTTCAAAAATTATGTGTCCATAATCTGCTAATGACAACCACAGCCCTGAATAATTGATAGCTGAGTAACATTTGATAATGTGTTGTGATAATGATAGCAGACGGGGAGGAGGAAGTGACGGTGCCGATGTCCCTGGTTCACGAACAGCAGCAACAGCAACACGGACAGTCAGTGACGATGTCGATAGACAGTGATCCTCTGTCTCAGTGTCAACAACAGCAACAACGAGAGCCCCTGCAGGTGAATGGTCTGCAGGGAGACCCGATGCAGCAGCAAGGCGCCATGATGTCCACCATTGAACAATGTCAACACCAAAAGTCGGCTCTAGTCAGCAATGGATTGGGACACGCCCACCCGCCAAGCAACTCTTCGTTGGAGCAGCAGCTGCCGCATGGCCACGCCCACCCGCTGGCTGGGAATGCGATGATAGCTGAGCCGCTGTCCCTCCCTCTTCAGCAGCAGCAGCAACAACCGCCGCCTAGCGCCTTTGCCAACAACGCCATGCCGCCGCCGAACGAGTCTAATTCCCAAGGGAGTTCGGACCCCAATTTGGGCTACACCGTCCAGGGCAAGATGTACTATGAGGGCCGAGTGGTCCTTCATCTCAAGCAGCTGCGCACTTCCTTCGGCGGCATGAATGGACCCTTCCACACCTCCAACGGCTTCTCTTCCTGCGCCGAAGCAGAGCTGTCAAAAAACAACAACCTGATGGGCTGTGCCATTTGTCGACTGAGAAACCCCGACGCCCAGAGCAGTCAGCGACAGAAGGAAGCGCATCGTCACAGCGTCAAAGGAGTCCTCTTCACTTTTGAAGACTGTCTTATCGTCGAGCTTTATCCCGATCACATACCCATCAACACCAACCCCCT
>JAAAYG020053392.1:0-10891 GCA_009936455.2 Tomocerus minor
GCATTTATGGCATTTACGGCATTTACGGCATGCGGCAACAAAAAATATTTTACGGCATGCCGACTTTATACTCTGGTTGGCTGTTTCCGCAAAATCATTGTTTGGAATGTTGTTTTGAGTAAATTTAATAAAAACCGATAATTTTCGAAGCTGTTAGCGAATACAGTCCAAAGTCAGTTTTGATTCCGCTTACTTTTCAAAACGGAAATGTAGGATTGGGCTTCATCAGTCTTAAACATTTATATTACAACTCTACAGATGTAAATAGAGGATAATGGGTATATTCAGTATATTCTACTTTTGTTACCATGGTCATACTTGTATTAGCATTTGATGTGTGCATCACATGGTGTCCGCTTTTGACAATGACTTTCAAAATATTGATGGCTGGCTGTCGGTTGAATTATGTCAGTTTCATGTGGTTAAAGAAAATCTCTGTTCAACTCAGTCCTTTCAATTTTTGATCTAGATTGTAGAAAAATTTGATCTTCATCAGACTTCGACAAGTGCAAGCAAAATCCTCCTTTATTGGTAAAAGAGAAATTTTTGTCCCTTGTCAAAAAACAGAAAGTTTAAATCGCATCGCCACAATTACTACTGTGCGATTGGGGGAGTATTTCAGTAATGCTTCAAACATTTCGTCACAGACATATAATAATAAGTACTGTGTCGCGTGATCTTTATTCTTCATTTTATTTGAAAGGTTCCGTAATGGAGTCAGCAGGACATTCTCTGTTGTGGTCTGCTGAGTGACCTGTATTCTTTGCTACGAAATGGAGTCGCAGACTATAATTTGGCAATCCTTTAAGATTCCAGGGATGCGGATGCGAGTGTAAATGTTAACTTGGTAAGACAACATTAATTATCTTGGAATAGGTAGTTACATAACGTACGTATACGGTACTTTATCTCTAGTGAATTACATTCCGTATACCTGCAGTAATCCATACATAGAATGTAGAATCTACTTATTTATGATTTATGTTACATTTGTAGTTGCCGAAATTTCATAAATTATATCTTTTACGTACATCAGTTTTTCGGCTTACTTTGGCATTTAAACTGAAATACACTGCGTATTTCCTTTTTTATCCACTATCGAAATGTACATACTGACTTTGGGTTTTAGTAATGCTATTTACTATGATGTTTTATGGATAATTCCATTATATTCATAATTAAATACAGATTTTGAAACCCTTATATTTTGTAAAACCTTTGGTAGCCGATAGGTTTACGAAACCTAAACGTTAGCTATGTCCGTGATTTAAAAATGTCTTTCAGGTATTAAGGATGCAACGGGGTTAACTGTGGTCATCAATTCAATACTTTTATGGAGAAGGCCTGGGAGAGCCTGACAAATGTCCTTCAAAAATTCCAAAAAATTCGTCATCCCTCAAGAACATTTTATTAATCTGTTTGCTATGTAGCAAAATTATGTACCGAAGTGCACACTCGGGGGGGGGGGGGGTAAAGGTTTTGCAATTTAAAAAAATGCAAGGCAAAATTGAAATCTGCACTTACAGTGCTGTCCAGATATCAGTTTTCCTAGGACTTCCACAGTGTAGATAATACTACATATTCTGATACCAAAATAGCGAACATAATAATTAACTGCTTTCCAAGCAAGTAATTTTTCAATTTTTTGCAAATTTTATCAAAATGAAAATGAGGTGAAAATTTGGCAAGGCTGAAAGGAACGTGTTTTTTATCAATTTAATCATGGAAACAAATTTTCAAGTAGAAAGTCCGCGGTAACTGAAAATTGCACAGTTCTGTATAAAATGGAATTATCCAACATTCACATAGTGTCTAGAATATGTGTTAATTTTAAAAATCCAAGTCCTCAATTTAGTCAATTAGAGAGGAAAGGTAGGTACATTTACTTACTACTGAAATATATATTTACTTAATTCTCCCTATCACTTGATTCAATCGTTTGCATTCATTTTAGTAACGATTATATTAATAACTAATCTGGCACTAAGTATAATCTAGAAACAACAGGTTGCTAAAAGTTACGGTTATGAGAAAATAGACGGTGTGGACTGTGGTAGAAATTATTTCTATACATTGGATTGGATTGGTGGAATGGATTAGGTTGGATTCAGTTAGATGGAATGTAGAATACTGCAATACTGACCAAATTCAGATCAGGATATAATATTACTATTCATTGCCCGTTTTATTCTCATACACATTCTCCTAGTTCAATCTCAATTCAAAAATGGCTACCAAGAGTCAAATTACATTCTTATTTCTGCTCCTAAACTTTCGTTTGCTCCAATAAAGAATAGTCTGCGTATTTTCTCTCGAAAAGCTGAAGCCGCGTAATGAGTATTTATTTCCAGTCGAATAAAATTAATTAATATATTCGACCAATCTTCTCCGGAAGCTTGAAAAATATAGCAAATGTAATTGGACGCTTGGTTAGCCCTGTCGAGTCTTCAATCTCTTGTGTTGAGTATGCAGAGACCGATATTTTATTTTTTAATTCCCACTGTCAACATTCTCTAGCCGATCGATATGAAAATTCATATCAATTGATAAGAACCCCCTAGTTGCTACGTATAATTATTTAGGAATAGAAAGGTTTCTTAAAATATTGTCCATTTTATTGGACTGGAAATATTTTGGGATTAAGAGGGGCCTCCAGTGAACCTAATACATTGGTTTTCCTACTTCAACTTCTGACACAACAGTTTTGGGTCAATCAGGTCATATGCGTATGAAAAAAGAATATTAGGTATCCACGCAAGCCACAAGGTTGTCTTTTGTTAAAATTTCGACTAAAAAATGGTAATAAAACTTTTTTTTTCAAAAAAAAAAACTTTTACTGCCATTTTTTAGCTACCACTTTTTGACGCCAAAACTGAAAGTTAATTGTTCAATAATAAAACGCATACAAGTTGGAGCCTCCTGACATATGTAAACCTCTTAAGAATCTCTGGCCAAAATACCAATAATTCAGTCCGTTTTTTAATTTCGATTGAGAAACTGCCGAAATAAAATTTGAATCCTAAGTACACATAACACAACAATGGAACGACACACAATGCAAAAGGCATGTGTGTATGAACGGGCTTGGCGGTACAGGACAGAACGAACAGCTGTGTTTGTTTGCTACATTTATTGTTTACTACACTGTCGTAGTTCGTTTGTGGCATTGATAGATTCCACTAGTTGGTACTGGACGTCCTTAACTCATAGAAAAATTATTCATTGGGTGACAGCACACTCTTCTGTACCAGGGCATGAAAAAGGCTGCCTTTTTGGGAGAAAAAAGGCAAAACGGCGCCTTTTTGACTTTTTGGCCTTTTTGCAGTGGCTAACGTCGCGTCGTCTGCAATGTTCAAGGAACTAAAGATCCAATTCTAACTTCAGTTGAATTTCGGTTTCAGGCAATAACATCTTGATAATTGTTGTTTCTACTTCATGTCCGTACATTTTTCATTCAGTTTGGAATGTAACTGGTTCGTAATTTACTGGAAAAGCCTATATTATTGAGTGTTCGCAGTGTCCAATTTTAAAGCAAAAGGGCAAAAAGTCAAAAAGGCGCCTTTTTGCTAATTTTGATAGGCAAAAAGTCAAAAGGCTGCCCTTTTCATGCCCTGTTCTGTACTGACAACAGAAACGGCATTTCCAAGTGGGGATAGGCCATTAAATATGTTCTTCTCCTTCCGTTCCCAGTATAGTATAGTTCCGCTAGTCTCAATTCTATAATCAGCCAATAGAAAAGTCTAAAAACGTAATACTTTTAGCAGATAAGCTGATTGGAGCATTTTTCATTAGTTGAGTTGAAAATTGATAGGTGTGGCTGGTTGGAAGTACTGAAATCAAAATGAAAGAAATTTACAGCTTCAGCCTCAGCTTGAATTGCGTTTTTATAGTCAGTTAGGAGTGTTACCACCTAACGGATACTTTTTCTACTGGAACTAACTCTGATGAAAGCAGTCCCAAATGTTACCTGGTTCAGGTTTTCTGCGTCTCATTGTTCTCGATAGACATTGTACATTGTGGTTGTTAACAAAATGCTCCTCGGACTCATTTCCAACAGTGAAGACAATCCGTAAAGTAGTGATGATATACTTTCTGATAGGGTAACCGTAGCAACTACTTTCCGGGTAGTCCCAAAGTTAGAAGCCGGTCCGTGTCAATTTTTTTTCTCTATTACAATGTAGCTTTTGTCTATCGAAAAACAAAGGGAAAAATTAAAAAACAAGGTAATAACTCAATTAACGAACGGGTGGAACTTGACGGAAAATGTCATTGATTGTTATAACGAGAACGGACACTGAATAACACACCCATGCAATTGTATAACTTTGTAAGAGCGGGAGACAGATACATTTGATTATTGTCAAATGTATTAAAAACATTTTTGAAAACAAAATGGCCGATTCAAAACATTTTCCTGGGTACCTACTTACGTTTTATATTCCTCTCAAGATATTAAATATGTATCTGGACAGAATATTTTAGAATATTTTCAATTTTTAATGCTTTAATTCTCAAATTAACCAAAATACTAAGTAAAAAAATAAATTTAGTTTCATAATTATACACACCGCTACTCATTATCCGTTCATCGTATACAAACATAGATGGACATTTTTCGTGTTTTACTCTGCATAAATACGTTACAGGCAATAAATGAAATTTTCTAAAATTTTAATTTTTTGGCTCTATAGTATTGGTATGATAACATATTTTTGCAATTGATATGTTTTCATAATGTGTAGGAGAGTGCTAAAATTCTAAAAGCGTACATCAATAGTGTATTGATAAAACTCCTGGCGTTATTGTACATAACTTAATTATTTCATCTAATTTCATCAGCATTTACAGGAAGAAATTTTTGGAATTGTAGCAGCCTTCTACGTAATATGAAAATATATTAGGCTAAAATGTAGTGGAAAAACGAAAATTTTAGAAAATTATACTTATTGCCCAAGCGCAACACGTAATTCCTGATTACCCATTAGTGTTGCTAACATATACATTTAATTTTATCTGAAAATCAGTGTCAATGGATTAATGCAGATGGCGTGAAAAACAACTGAAATGTCTTTGAAGGAAACCCAAACATTGTCATAGTGCTTGTTGATTGGACAAATGAATCTTTTGATGTAGGTAAAAGTGTCATCAATTGACAATATTTACCATCTGGACATCTTCGGGTCAATCTATATGCACAGTAAGTTGGTTATCGGGAGGAATATTTTCGTTGCTGTGGATGAGAGAGTTGTGCAGTAGCCTGAAGCAGTCCTCGTACACAAGTGATTTTAGACAGAGTTGACTTTCATTTCATAAGAGTTGAGTAATGACGGGATACTTAAGCTTGACATGTTCAGCTCCTTTGATAGGAAGTCGGTGAGACATAAAATGGAGCACCAAATGTGGAACAGACGGAAATTCTTGCTCGCCCAAAGAGAATGTACCCAAAGAATTCGGTTCGATCCGGATATGAATGAATCCTCTGGCACTCCTGCAAAAACAAATAAATCATCATTATGGCGGCTAACATTAATTCCTGTTATTTATGCTCGTATTGCAAGAATAAACTATCATCATCTCCAGGAGGTCTAGTTCAATCCATTTTCCAATTTTGCAACTCAGCTCACCTCCTTTCTTTATCATTTGTCAAATTAATCTCAGGGACATTGTCTTCATCCCAGTTCACATAATAATATTATATAAAGCTCTACGGATATGCCTGCTAAAATATTGTTACACAAACAAAAATCCAAGCATTATTTATATGTGCTCCGTGTCCCAACAAATTAGACATATGTTCTTCCATATATTACTCGCTAAATTTACAATTCCTAGATAGGGCTACGAAGGGAGATAACTCTACAGCCTACAACGTTACAACTCACTATTCTGTCTTGTCATTTTAAAATTTAGTTCTGGCGTGGAGCAAAGACTGCAGACAAGGAAACATAATTCCCTTAGCAGCACTAAGAAAAAATAAGCTCCTGCATTACAAAGATGCGACATAATAATATTTATAAATGATATAGGCACTTTACTTACTTCTTTCTATTCCCATGGGTATATAAATGCTCCAGGTAGCATTATAATAATACGTAATGCAGCAGATACATTACATTTATATGATCTATGGCTAGGCATCTATGTACAAATATACTCCTACAGCTATAAAATAACACTGACACTTCCTTTTAATAATGTCATCATCACTCTCGCCCACAAGGCTGTCGCGTCGTCTCTTGTAATCCAACGTCCCATGTGCTAACATCACAAAAATAGAGTATAAATTTTTACGTAGTGCAGAGACTAACAGCAAGTGTAAGTTAACATAACAAAAACGAATTAAACTGCAGAGAATTATTGATAAGGAGGCAAAGAACTGACACTGCGAAAGATGTCCAAGGTTGGCCTCATTTTCTACACTTGACTGCTACATGTATTATGCATGTGTTATGTATGTATATGCACACCTCCTTTTTCGGCCAATTTATTCTCAACTGAATAATGCAAGATAGAATGAAATGATAAAGAAACGAATCCTTCCTTAGCAATTAATAACACAAGAGCACAGCGAGCATCTCCACTCTCTCAAGTATAAATCAAACAATCAGACACAAATTATTTTCCCCATTAGGAATTAAAAAGGTCAAATCTTTTCAGTTTCACACATAATTATATGCTCGCTCATCCATTAACCATTCTTTTATTGTTACATTTCTTGCTCTTTCCTATTTACTGCCTCATTTACATCTACATAGTTAGTATACTTACTCAAATGTTTTCTTAATTGGTCAGTAGGTATTTCTTCAACACTAATTTTCCAACACATTCACATCCTTGCACTTTTTCCTAATATGCACTTTTACAGCCATTTGCTAAGAATGTGATCGTGAAGTGTAAATGATAATGTTCCTCTCTCCTCACTTGTAAAATTATCAAACTATTATAGCTGTACATTTATACATAATTGGCACGTCGTTTACGTAAACGGGAAGATCAAGAAACTGTAAAATAATATTGTTGTGAAGCTCTTCAACCTCTACAACTTCTCACCTTTGGAATTAGCATAAAATGTATTACTAGGTATAGGTACTTACCCATTCTATTATAAGCAGTTTTACCAAAAGAAAATTCCTTGAACAATACAAATGAATAACATTGGTAGGGTTTCAATCATTTTGAAAGTAATGACCTGATTCACTACTACCATTATAGTTTTTAACACAGTGGAAGTGGTTGAGTTGTAACCTATTGATCAGATTCTGACTCACTGAAAATAATATATCCAGCCTAAATTGTATCATGCTGCATCATAGAAGAATATAACTAAAATATATGCAGACATGAAAATTACTTTACAACGTCATCGAAATGTATTACTATTTCTTTATAATATAGAATTCCTTACCTACTTAAAAATTCATTTATAGTACGTAAAACCTGAAAACTCGATAGTCACCTTTTTAATTTTGTTAAATAATAGAAACTCTGTCCGAGCGTTTGTAGGTGCCAGACAGACGCCACAACAATTACTTACTACTTTTTACTTTAGCCACACCAATTAAACGTACAATTGTTCCAAACCCGGCTGTCATTTTTAAATATAATTTTCCAGTCTTTATCAAATTAATAAGAAAAACAAATCTTAACACATTTTCAATAGGAAAGAGTAAATACGTTTTTTAAGAAGTATGACATTGCACCACAGAACGTATTTCGGGCATTTGTCCAACTAAATTGGTCTCTTTACCTTCGCCAACAGCCTGCAATTCAGTACAATTTATTTGCACAGCAATATCGTGCTCCTAAAACAAGTGTGGCCATAAGCTACGACTTTATGATCACAAAGTCCCAGTGAATTGGCTGCTTTTTTAAATTTTCCCTTTCCATAACGTACTACAAAAGTGTGTGGCACATTAACTACAGCAATTAATTGTTTGGGGGAATTTAGAAACTCAAAGTATTTCAATTGTATCCAAAAGTTTTAAAATAAGGACAAGTGAAAAAACAACGGCGCTATTCATTAATTTATCCTTCACAAACAAAGGAACCTATCCAGGCTCACACGTCGATAGCCGTTTTAAAGGCGCTGTTCTTTGTAAATGGCAATAAGTGAGCAAGTTTCTCATAAAAACAATATTATCATAATCATAACTGACGTAATGCCACAAAAGGCTAAAATACAATTTTCATGCAACATTTTCCACAGATGCAAAGCAAAAATATTGAAGTAAATGAGCTGATGTAGCATGGCACGAAAACAGACACGAGTATGAGTACCTTGTCATTCAGTCCAGTCAGTTTTTGCAGGCCAGTCCTGCATCTTTGCAATTTATATGGTAATACATCAACATATAAAATAAATTGTTGACGTAGGTGGCAACAAAGAGCCGTAGCCACCAACAATAATAAACTCAACCTGTATAATATTGCCAAGGGCCTAAACTTGAGAAACTACCTAGTGCCGTAGTTTAATTAATATAGACCAATTAAATCCTTTGGATCATGGAATGATAAAGGCTGCCTTTTTGGGAGGATAAAGGCAAAACGGCGCCTTTTGACTTTTTGCTGCCTTTTTGACTTTTGCTACAGAGGCTACCTCCATCTGTAATGTTCAAGGAACTAAAGATCCAATTGTTACTGTAATTGAATTTCGGTTTCAATCATTAAAATATTGCTAATTGTTGTTTCCACTGCATGTCTGTACATTTTTCATTCAATTTGGAATGTAACTGGTTCGTAATTTACTGGAAAAACCTATAATCTTGGGTGTTCGCATTTTCCAAATTTTAAATCAAAATGGCAAAAAGTCAGAAAGGCGCCTTTTTGCTAATTTTGATATGCAAAAAAGCAAGCAAAAAGGCAATACGACAAGAAGTCAAAAAGTTGCCCTTTTCATGCCCTGCTTTGGACAGTACCTACAACAATCTTAATGAAGGATGACCCACAAGCCACATCTCTATCTATTAAAGTAAGTAGTTTTAAAGTGCAAAAAACCATGAGTTTTTTTGATCACAAACTTTTAGCAATACTTGATAAAGAGCATAAACTACCTTCAAGCTTTTATTTTTTTGTGATGTAACGTGTTAATAAATTTTCATCTGTGGTTCTTTAACAAAGCATTCCGAACGTATTTCTTAACTACGCCACTGCAAAAATATCTGGCCCCCACCATGCTTAACTTGTAATGATCATGAGCAAGAGTAACTCGGTAACTGAAACGTGACACGACATGTATGGCACGGTCACATTTCGTTGCATACGCCAGATGGATCTAATTAACTTGAAGTAAGTAGTAATACTTGAGTGTGTCGCAGCAAACGCAGTTAATATTACTATACAGCGTCTTCAAAATTAAATGAAAATGTAAAACATGGTAGCATGATACTTTGCAATTCTATGTGGCATGTTAAAGAAGATTCCATACTTCACCTATCTACGGAAAATTCTAATATACCTAGAATCTGAATGTGCAGCTATTGACTCAGTGTCCCATGAACCATGCGTAAAGAATATGAAGTAGAGACGCCAACAAATTCCACTTCTCCAGGAATTAAGAAATGCTAATATTTCCCAAAAAATTGATTTTTCCTCTTAGTCCTGTGGATAAAGTAAATGACTTTTTTAAGTTTTCAAAAGTATAACATTGACAAGACTGATCACTTTACTATCTATACACGCAAATAATTCAAATACCTATACCAAATGAAGAACTTAAAGTAACACTAATGAATAGGCTATTCAAAAAATGCTACTGCTCTACATTAAAAAAAAGCAGTGTAGACTGTAGATGCTCTAAATCTCTGCTCTGCTTTTGCTACTATGTTACATTTCCGTAATATGGAGAACGTCCCTAACAGTACCATTTGCAAAGAATCTAGGCAATTACGTCAAAGCAGCAAACATCATGAAGCCCTTTTAACATTGGTTAATTGCAACAGAGAAAATAAAACTTTTAATGATTATCCACAAAGATATTTGACAAATTGTTATAGTTGTAATTTATGGCGACATGAAATTGAAATCATGACAAAATGAGTAAACTTCCTAATTACGATTATTTGCTTTGTGAGAAAAACCTTGTAAGTAAATTAGAAAATCCGGGAAAAAGCTAACAATAAAGCATGCTTAATGGCATAGCATATAGCTATAGCCAGCTTTAGGAATATTATAGTCGAGAGAGAAAGAGGGCTATATATAGTCATTGCGCTGATGATCAAGTGCGCAAAAAGGGTTGAACATTTATTGCTACTTTTATTCGCAATTTTGAGTAGGCAAGAGCGGAAAGTAAACTTGTAAAAAGAGAAGCTGCTAATGAAAATTGGATTGGTGTCGAAAACTTTCCGACAAGATAAATAAATAAATAAAGAGCGTTCTAGTGTGGAGTGGGGCTTTAGGTGATGGCACGAAAACAAAAAGAAATGTACACACATCCTCGTCTGGTTAGTTTCTTTAGCTACTAGGAGGTTTTACTGTATAATGCCCGGTTGGTAACTATTAATAAGTTCTTCAACCTATGTGTGTCTTCCTACGTTACACACACAAGGGCCACAATTTATTCTGCTATGCTACATCCAATCCATATACTCGTGTCTTTAAGTGCCTATAGCAAGGGCTACAAGATATTTCTACTTCCGAGACAAGATAAGTTTCGTTACATGTAATTTCAGCTCCTCCACTCCAGTCCACCACACTACTCTAATTTTCCCTTTTCACCCGGGTGACGGACTATTGACTCTTTCTAGCTACGTTTAGAGCTACTTTCCTTGGTTTTGTCTGGTTTGACCAGAGTATAAAGTCGGCATGCCGTAAAATAGTTTTTGTTGCCGCATGCCGTAAATGCCGTAAATGCCATAAATGCCGCAAAAGCCGTAAATGCCGTAAATATGATGTA
>JAAAYG020053414.1:0-10886 GCA_009936455.2 Tomocerus minor
TGATTCAAGAATACCGGCATGTAGAGTAATGAAAGAAACATTTTTGAAATCTAATATTTTTCGAGGGCGCAGGTTTTCAACATTTTCAAAAATAAAATTCTGTATAGGAAAAATTTACG
This sequence comes from Tomocerus minor, assembly GCA_009936455.2. Lineage (NCBI taxonomy): Eukaryota > Metazoa > Arthropoda > Collembola > Entomobryomorpha > Tomoceridae > Tomocerus > Tomocerus minor. Next base: position 120 of record JAAAYG020053414.1, read on the forward strand.
ATTTTTTTGGAATTAAAAAAAAATTAGTTTGATTTTATCGTATATTTAGAAAGACAAAGGTTCATAAATTTTAATAATTTTATAACTTTATTCGCACGGTATAATGCATCATAGAATTTTGTTAAGTACTCCTTAAGCTAACTAAATGTTGATATAAAATGTTTTGTACCCTTATTTCTGTTCAAAAAATTATTTTGCCATTATAGTATAATTGTTTTGGAGGAAATTGGGGCTTTCGTAGTACTATTATTTCCCGGGAAATGAAATTGCTCCTGGAAATGGATATACCGAAGGCTTTTCTATAGGAATTGTGTTTTCCCAACACAGGTGATTAAAAATGGGTGCTCGTAGGTGTAAAATAAAATGATAAGCTACAGGATGGGACTTATTATTACGGGGTTATATTACGTATAAAGGTGCTTTCTGACCAACGCAACGACGAACCGATGCGCACTCATAGGTTACGCTCGACTGAATGTATTTTCACAAGTCAGACCAAAAGCGCAAGTTTATTAGTGAAATCAGTGCGCCGATGGAATTACGGTAGTTATTATTACCCCTTGTCCCGGACCCTCTGTCAAAGTAGCTGAGAGTAAAGGCAGCATTTTAATTGTTTTCGTCCCGTGGCCTATCCTTGATGGTAAAAGATAAATCCATACCTTCTACTGCTTACTAGTTTTTTTTTTAAATCTCTAACTTTCAACCTCCAGCTAAAGCTAATGTATACCTACAGCATATTTCTGAATCCCTTCACTGTATCTGAATGTGAATAATTATTTAACTATAATAGCCTTAATACTTATTTCTTCTCTAATAATAATAATTTAAACAAACCTTAGGGTGAACTGGGCAAGATAGCCTTTTTCGCAACTTAGCATACCATGTGCAATGCAGGCAATAAACTACTCCAACCCTCCTCAAACAAATACAGTTTTTATCTGGTACAGTTGCCTCTTTTTTTGTTGGACTGTATATATCCATTTTGGTGACATCTTCAAAAAGTCCTACCTTGCACTTGGGGCATTTTTCCTGATCGGTGAAGAACAAAACCTGTAAAAGGGATATATAATAATAACAATGCTTTTTAGTTAATTTTATTTTAATAACAAATAAATATAATAATTCTAATTTTAATAAATGAAAAAATTCTAAATAATAAATTCAGTAAAATAAAACTGAGCAACTGTACAGCAAGACTCCCTACATACACTTTCACCCCCATCCCACTGCGTTATTGTCATTTACTGTTAGATAATTACGATATATTCGGTTTTTATATCATTGATATTTTTAAATACCTTAGGATGAGTTGGACAATCCATTTTGATCCTTCCTTTAAGTTCATATTGACAATGTCGACATCTGATTGTTCCATTTGGACGATCGCAAATAGCACAAGTAACTTTTTTGTGTTCGTTGATATTTCTATCTTTTGGAATGACAAATTTTTTGTTCGGATATCCTTGTCCTTTTCTACCTGCCATCATAACGAGTATATTTTCCACCTAAAATAAAATAAAAGCTCTTACGAAGTTTTAAAATAACTTGACTTAGTGAAACATATCTTTATATCTTAATTAAATACGACAATTGTTCATCGGTACGATGATTTCACTGTTTAACTGTAATTTTTCAATTACAAATAGATTTTAGAACAAAGCAGGTGGCCAATTTATCAATAATGGACAACGACACAAAATGACAAAATCTGCCAGGACACAATCCCAGTATATCCAAACTATCAGACACGACAGACTAGATAAAACCGGATGGATGATGGACCAGATCAGAAATCAAGAAGACACACTGAAAGAAACAGATGGTTGATTAGTGATTTATTATTGTCAACCTTGTTAACCGCAACCTACTCTCTATTGATGGTTGCTTGCCTGCTGATTCTGCTATCGTCTGCATCTGCGCGTGAGCTAATACGCACCTAGATGATGGGCCCCGTCGACTCCACTCCACCTCCAGTAATTAATATGCAAAACTATAGTCTTACAAAACGGCAGTCGTCGTATCGTCTGGCGTAACCGTGATCAGTGCGCAGATAAATTATGGGGTTTTCAACTGTCCAAAGCTTTCGAGTTTGGAAGATCAAGCACATTTTAATATAGTGCCACCTTTCATTGCCCGATCCAGAGGGGGAGGGAGGGGGTCAAGCCCTCCCCCCCCGAAATGCCGAGATAAAGAAAATATTTCTGAAAAATGTTCAAAATCTTCCGCGGTTTGCGCGAAAAAAATTATTTTTCATAAATTTTTGGCTTTAATTAAACCGCAAAATTTTTCGCGATAGCGCGGAGCTTCAAGCTCCACCCCCCTCCCGAATTATTTTTCTACATCCGGCCTTGCTCCCTTTGACATCCTACCCCCAAATGCCCTTCGTTTCTAATCCCGATTACTGGCGATTACCCATGTATGCCAAAATACTCTTAAATTACTAGATGGCTGCTTTTTATTGTTGCAAAGCTGCACCTTTAGGGTTACATTTATAGAGTTCAAAATATTATATAGGTATTCGGATTTATTCATTTGATTCAATATGCAGCATGGCATAATTATTTTCGATGCAGAAAGCAGATCGTTAGGGGGTTCTAAAGGCCGTTGCATTGTCATATAATCAATAAAAGTTAGCTTTTAGTGATTACTAGTGGTTAGCCAATTCATCTTTAAAAGTTGACTATAGTAGTTGAGTAAAAAAGATATAGGCAAATATTTCCCCTGGAAGTCATACATGTCTGGAGTGGAGTACATATGTCTGGCTGGGGATTCCCTAGCTGCATGGACCGAATGCATTTACAAGTTATTCTGCGTATTCCTGAATTGATAAAAATAAATGAATGAAAGAGCAATGGCAACTATTGACCATGTGTATTATATATAGTGACGATGTCAAAAAGGTGTCAAGTGTCATGCATTGCATGGTCTTGGTGTGGTTGGGAATGTGGGGATACCTATTTGGTTAGCACATTTCCATAAACAACTTATTCATATTTCTATCCATCTATCTTGTTATCCCCGATCCCCAATGTTGAAAACATTGAAAGAAGGCAATAATGTAGTATCATCGTTTATCCAATCAAATCTTATTCAGAATCCAGAATAAATGCATTTGCTAACTACTACTAGTACTAGGCACTACGGCACTATTAGGCAGCAGTATTTCTTCAGAAGAAAACAAACGTTGAATAGTAACTTTCAGCTTTTCATCAGCCTGTCCTTTCCTATACCTTCCAAAGACCTGCTTTCTGTTCTTAGGAGACTACTGCTGGTATCATTGGTACTTTGCTTCGGCTGAACTAGGTCCCCCTGTATCTGTTACCCTTATTGTCTGTTACACTTGGAGGTTTTAGTCAGATGAGGTATTCTATATAGGTAGTCCGTGTATACCTTCTTGTATTGTTATGACCGACGAAATGTTACACAAAAAGTAGAAAACTCTTAGCGAGCTATCGTGAAACCTGGCTCACATCAAAACTCAACTTCATAGAGCTAATACATCTGTACGATCGTTTCTTTAAAGTCATTCAATCCCCCTTTTCATTTCATATAACATACGTAATCCCAGCTTTGCCTGCAAACATAAAAGTGTGATCAGTTTTTCATTTTCATTTACTTTCTCTGCTAAACAGTCGCGTATACTCAGAATCTTGTCGAATTGTCGATCTTTACACCGTATACTACTACCGGAAGAGACTCATTTCTCATTAAGCCAAGTAAATCTCTTCGCTGACAAATCGCACGGAACAAAACCGTTTATACGAACCTAAATTGCTTATTCAGATCTTCATATTCCGACATTACGACATACGCCAGCCTTTGTTTTCAAACCTAAGAGTTCGAAATACTATTCCGTCTTTTCCCATTGTTCCATAACACCTATACCACACACAAATACACACGATACAATTTATATGTATCGCAATACGCAGTGCATTCATAACCATATAATCTCACAATTCACAATAAAGGTCAAATAAGACTACTGCTTTTTAATCTGATTCGAAGAAGCACTCTGTTCGCTTATACATAAGCTAATCTGCGGAGGCTGAAGTGAAGACCATCTAACACAATCCTGCTTAAAGCTGAGTTGAAAAATCGTAAGTTCAAACATTTATTTTTGGTTTTGCATGACACGTAGTTTTGACTTGGGTGTCTTACGTCATTTCATTCATAGTTTTTTTGTGCTTCACTTTGTACTTTTTGAATGGTAGTATTAATATACACGTACACATACTCCGACTCCAACTCTTATCTCATAATACTTTCATTCATGCTGATACGAAGCATCACTATTTTTATTATGGCTTTAGCTTCACAATCAGTATTTGGTTTATTACTAAGTACAGAATTTTTACGTTGGTGAAGTGTTGACTTTTACTGTTCTGTTGGAGGAATATCTATGAATATTACGCACAAAAGTTGGATAGTGTACATAGCATGGCATTACATAATGGATTTAGGCAAAGCATGTGCACATTGTATGGAAAATAGTAAAACAATGAATGAACATGCATCGGTCTTCGCAACATATACTTCTTGTAGTTAAGTGAATACGTCATGCTACTTAATTAAGATACGTACCACCACCGGTGTAATGCAATTATTCCCTTTTCGTTTAATTAGTTGCTAAATAATTGTATTATTAATTTATTGCCTACTTTCAATTTTCAACGCTTTTATTCAGTACAAAACAGGATTGTTACCAATAAATAGCCATTACATCTTACAATGTCCGAATACTCTGAATAGTCCGATGATCTACCCTTCAAAAGTTATTCCCAAATAATGGCATCTTTAAATCTTTAGCGGAGCAATGAGCAATGCAAAGCTGAAAAAGCTTTATGAAACGACCTTTGACAGTGGAAACAACGAACTATTGAAAATAGTTGAGTTTTTTTTAAATAATTGAACTATGAATAATTCATGTCACGTTTTTATTTGATGTATAAAATGATGTAGGTATTTAAGAAGAGCTTAGATTAGTAAGGGTAATAATAAAATTAGAATTCAATAATATGCAGTGTGTGTATTAGAGGTAGCTTCATTGTAGGATTGCAAAATATTGAAGCGTTCAACACTCATATTGTTCAGTGTTTGATTGGCAGTTGTTTGTTCCACTTTGTACAAAAAGCTGCAGATGGGAATAACAATTCGCTATAGTTCTTGGAACACTCTTTTATATCTTATCAATTACGATCGCGGTACTTCTGTTGTAGCATGTATAAAACTGGTTGATTTCATTCACTACGCAGGTAAATTCCTGTTTTATTAAAGCGAATTATGTTTGAAGTGGTTGAATGGAGAGTGTGATTAGTGTATGGAGTATTTCTAGTTGCTACTTAGTAAACGCGTTAAATAACTCTCAAGTAATTACGTTCATGTTAATTCACAACAAAAATTTATACCTATGATAATGATGGTTTTAAGATATATATAGTCATTTCTGCAGTAGAAAGTTTTATTACGCAGGAGAAGAAGTATAACAGATGAATGAGGGATATATTTCGTTATCTGTGTCTCTGTGTCTCAGTTTATCAGCTAAACTTTAGTATTTATGTCCGTTTATGGCTATGTACATGATACTGCGATGCAGCCAGGATTTGTTTCATTGACAAAATACAAATTAACAAAGCTTTGCGTAGGTTAGTTTTTCAGGTTACTGCATACATGAATGAATGGATTTGAAAATGGTCTGCTAATTACACGTAAATGAGAATGAGAGGTTGTATTGACCATGAGAATGTCAATTTCCTGTTGGTAGGAAATTAGGGTTGGAAATTGTTTATGGAGAAGTTTTCTAATTCCTAAAGACAAGCGTAATCGTATGTGTTCTTCTATAAATAGTTACTTTAGCTGTATACAGCTATGAGCTACCCCTTAAAGCAAGGCTCAACGATTCTTTGCAACATCAATTGACTGTTGCCTGTTGCTTACCGATTTTCGTTGGCTTTTAATAGAAAGTCAGACTTGAGTTAATTTGGAGAGGAAGAGCAACAAAACAGGATATTATTAAAAATCCCCAAAACCTTAAGTACCCCATGACTCATGAAATGTCTTTGTCCTACTCTTTGCTTCGCTAGATATTTCTTCAGTTAGTTTACTTGGCGTTTATTTGTTGAACTTGGACTCATTGTTCGTTACATGTAAATTCATTCTAGTAGATATGCGTGTGTTTAATGATTCAGTGCTAGAAAATCATTGTCTTCTCAGGTAGGTAACTTTACCTTTGGATTATATCTACATGGCACTGTATGATATGTATAGATTTTCTAAGGATGTCGTTGCGTTTCTCCCATTAACCGGATACACGGTGTTGAATATCCTGTATGTCCCATGTCCCCTCAGATGACTTCGGTTAAAGCCAAGACGTGGAAGGTCCATTTTTAATGGACATAGCTAAAATATACTGTATGTATGCATAATTGTGTCCCAATACTTGGTACATACATCTGAAAACGATATTATTCAGTGTTAGCATTAGATAACCATGCATGTATGTGTAGCAAGTTAGCAGCTCATACATATTATATGTATGCATGGTGTCATTGTCGAATATGTTTGGTATAGTCGTGTCAGTCCTGTAGAGACTATTGGAATACTAGAAAGACATTATACCTGATTTCTCAATAAAATCCTAATGAATCCAAGAAAGATATAACGTATTTGAAGAATAATGCATGTTTATAAACCCCGTCGCACTGTAAAACAACCACAAGAAGTAAACAGTTAACATTGCTGGAATTTCTTTTAAATGTATTCATTGTTTTGTAGGGTAAATTCTGCCTATCTTGATCAAAGTTGTATAAAATATGCGTGTTTTGTAATATCACAGAAGGGTATCTTCTGGGCCGGATTAAAAGTATCGAATTACAATTTCGAAATGATTTTTTTGTCTACTCATCAATATCTAGAAACCAAATTGAAATTAAAGCATATACCTACATATGCTTCAGTTACGATAAGTCCAATGGTATACGAATATAATATAGAAACTAAAACACTTTGTCTAGGTATACTTTCTATAAAGATTCCGTTGAATTTCCAGGTATTATGTACACTATACGAGTATGATGTAGTTGGGTAACACGAATTGGCCATCACAGGGGTGTCAGTTTGTCAGCTAATAGTAAAGATGTTATTTGTCTACATGAAAAATATATTATAGATATATACTAGGTATATACGTTGATATTCACGTTGATCAATTTTGGGATGCGTTATAAATGAGTAGGCAGAGAAATAATTTTTGTCTTGCCCTTGCCTTTACTCATTTCATTTTAACTTCTGTTGTAGCATTTATTTCGATAAGGTTTTATTTAAAATAATTCTGCTATGTGTACTATACCGACGTACCTTCTTCGCTTCGTATGCATTATATGGAAATGTACATACATTGGGTAAAAGAAAAAAACCTGAAATCATGCACACGCTAAGTAAAAAATCTTGGTCTACCAATTTGTAGTAATATTTATTCGGTCTGGGACAGTACAGGTAGGTCTAGTTCTGGTCTAGATCATGACAAACTTCTATTTAGTTAGAAACTAGTAAAGTTAACGTTTTCGTGTTATAAGATTTGATCATCATTGAAAATCCTGAAAACAACCCGGCGCCTTGTCTCGTCGCGACTCACAGAAACACTAGTGATAGTAATGTGGAGGTTTAAAATTAAATTGTACACACATACATAATATATAATTTTGTAGTAGGAATAGTAAGAGTGCGAGAGAGTTAAAGCCGTAGTCGAGTGACCACTACCAGCAAGAAGTAAGGAGCCAGGCAACATTAAAAATGTTGAATGGATCGTGATGTGACAAGATAATCATAGTAGATCGCGAAAATGATTTACCTGTAAAAATGCAAAGACTTTATATGGTTCTAGTAAGTACGGATCAGCATTTTGCTACGTGAAATACTCTAAGTTAAGCAATAAAGTGAATCTTGTGTTAACTGCGATATTTGATTTCTTCTTAAGAACAACTCCTTAAGATGAGCTTGTGAGGCATCACAAGTTCATCTTAAGGAGTATCTTATTAAGAAGTGAAAATGTACGTGTACTTACTGTGTTCGATTGCTAATGTGTAGGTACATATATGCATAAGCCTGCATGCAAAGTTATCGCAGGTTTCGAAAGATGCTCACCTTTATTTAACTCATGTATTCTTGTCAAGAAAATAGTTGTTTGAACAGGAATACATTAGAGTTTTCGACAAAAAACATCTTTGTGTTCCTATCAGCCTCTATCTTTACCGAGAAACTGAATCTTGAATTCATACATGCAAGATGAGTGGATTAGAATCATATAGGTTCTAAAGTAAGACTAAGTATTAATACATGTATTTGTACAATAACTTATCTTTATTTACTGTATATGTATTAATGTGTACAGGACAAAACAAAAGTTCAGTTTCAAAACGTTCAATAGGTAACTATTTAAATTCTATATATAATACAACGTAGATTTCCAGACAATAACTTTATTGACTCTAAATCTAAAGGCGTCATAATATTGTATGAAAGCGTATTTAACTTTGTATAACTTCATTACATGCTGAGATACATATTATATGGACTTTTGGATTGCATGCAAAAAGCATTGGGAGGAAACATAGCTTTGTGTTCTTGTATGCGACAGATATAGAAATTAATTCTGAAATTGATAAGCATTACTTGTGTCGAGATATATATTGTGTAGTTTTGTATTTATCAAGTCATTGCAAAGTCAAAAGGACATAATTTTTGTTCATACTCTCAAACTCTCGAAAGCATTAAATATCTATACAAAATAGAGTGTCCACTGTTTTAGTTTGAATGAGCACATATCCATAACCCTCTTTCATATCGTACAATATACCATTATGTTGGATAACTTAACATACAAGTAATATTGATATTTTATCTTGTGTGATTCATAATTCATACTTCATTCAGAGCCCATAAATAACTATAAATCATGAAAGCGTGATATAATAATATGTGCTATAGTCAATAAACTGTATTTAGATGTGTACCACATACATTTACATAGGATATGTATTTCTCTACACAAATTCAGACTCATTCAGCTATAGAGTGCTTGTGTCGAGCAAAGTACATATTCTGCTCTCTGTTAAAATGAGTCGCTTATGCATATCTGAACGAAAATAAAATATGTATGCAAATGTAAACCCTTCTTTTTTTATGTGCCATGTACAAACATATTGTATTCTTGGTTTTAAACCTACTGATAGTGATAGGGTTACCATGAATTTGAATCCATCACTCTATCTCTAACTTGAGCCACTCAGTCATTTTTCGTCAGTACTTGATGATGGCGAATATTCTGCTATTCTTCATCCTTATTCTCACTTCATAGTTTACTTTAATTGTGAGCGTTAAATATTATACACAGCAAATACTGAAAAATAAACCCTGCTAGTTTTGCAACGAATCTATCAGTAAAAATGTTGCAAAGCGAAAGTTCATGTTCATGGCAGGAGGGGGACATTTCTCCGTGTAGTTACATTGCTCCTTCTGTTGACCCTTTGACTAGTAATCGCAATCACAATACAAATAAAGTTACATCATCTCTTCAACTACACCCTACAGATCACTTCTTGGACAAGGTGGGTAATTTATTCATTACTATATCGACTACTTGTTATTCTTTGTGTAAATCTCACTTGGTAGATTTACAATTTGAAATTATGATCATTATCACTTATCTAATCGGATGAGATAAGGATAGAAGTTTGACTGTCTTCATTTATCTTCTACTTGTATATAAAGCAACAACAATAATTAAGGACTCTCCTATTTGTTCACCAAATACAAGTATAAAATTGAAGATTTCTATCTGCCGCATCTTCACTCATAATTACTACCAAATGAACTGAAATCCTAATGACAATTGTTATAAAATAGATCTGCAACACTAAATTATATGAAAAGAAATGAAACAATTGAAATCATAACTGCTTCCATTTGATTTTAATCACTTTTCATTCATGAGTATGAGTGAAGACTGACGCAATATTTTTAGTAATGTCTGTCGCTCACGTCTACTTTTGTCATCAGTAAAATCCTCAATAATGGGATTACGACAATATCCTTGTGTTCTGAATTATTACAAAGTGTTTTTTCTCGAATCTTTGATTTATATGTGAAAACAGATCATCGCAAATATGTTATATCATATCACTGTTATGCGAACTCTATTGTTACATATTTATGTGCGATTATTGTAGTAATCTTGCTATCTGTGGATGAATAAGACAATAAAGTATTTATTCTCAGTAGAAGAAATGTTGGGGGGCTAGAGAGTTTCTTTTCTTTGACTACGAACGGTGATTTGGGAATAATTCGTATTTACCAGTACGTTTCTGTAGCTATAATGTATCGAGAGACCTTTTAAGATCCTTAGATGACTAATAGTGGAGATAGACCAAAGGGCTACCAAAGTAGGTATATGTATAGTGAGACTATACGGGTCGGCCGACAGCCAAGGCATGAGACACACCTGTGTGCTTATATTATCTTCTTTGCACGACGACCGACGGTTGTATGTAATGTAAAACTGCCGAGCGTCAAGCGTATGTCGGTCTTGTGAAGTACACACCGACATAGGTAGCCTAGAAAACCTATTCTAGCTACATGTAATTTCCTACAGACACTTAAACGTTTAGAAAGATAAACTTGCAAAGAAATCCGTGTACAGAAGGAACTGAGTAACGCGTAATATTTACAGAGCTAAGCATTTGCTTATATACATCAGCTTATATATTTTCT